>PVKU01005934.1:0-113459 GCA_004027475.1 Anoura caudifer
TGTTTTATCTAAATATTTTGTATTGTACTAATTGTAGGAGATAAGGAGAAAGTCCTAAGAATGCCCCCCATCTGCATTCAGTCAGTCCGCTGTGGAAAACAATTCTTCACAACCACTGTTTGGTTCCAATCTAGAGCCAGTCACTGGCAAATTTGGGGAGTTACTAATTTTATTGAGAACCCAAGGAAACTGTGAATCCTCCCTCATCCTACTTGAACTTGCGAAATTTTCCGTGTGCCTTCCAGGGGGTTCTTGTCCCTTTGAAGCACATCTGTAGAGTCCGGATACATTACCCTGTTTTCAATCCTCTTCCCCCCAGAGAGGCGCATTCTTCATTATTAGAGAATCATATAATTTCACATGTAAAGGAGATTTAAGGGGTCAAGTAACACAATCAAATGTTTTTTTAGAAAGATTTTATTTATTTATTTTAAATTATTTTATTGTTGTTCAAGCACAGTCATCTGCATTTACCCCCCACCACTTCCCCCCACACCAGCTAATCCCACCTCCCTCCCCTGCTTCCACCCCTCCCCGTTGCTTTTGTCCAGGTGTCCTTTATGGCTGTTCCTTATTTATTTATTTTTAGAGAGAGGGGAAGGGAAGGAGAAAGAAAGAGAGGGACAGGAACATCAATGTGTGGTTGCCTCTTATGCACCCCCTACTGTAGACCTGGCCTGCAACCCAGGCATGTGCCCTGAATGGGAATTGAACTGGTGACCTTTTGGTTCACAGGCCAGCACTCAGCCAGCCCTCAGCTCAGCCAGCACTCAGTCCACTGAGCCACACCAGCTAGGGCAAATAGTGTTTTCTTTTTAAATAATAGAAGAAACAGAGGCAAAAGGAAATTAAGTGACTAATGTCACACTGGATTAAAACCAAGCTATGTAGGTTTAGTTGAATGTTCTTTAATGATGCTCATTCATATTTGTCTAGGAGATATAACTAATGAGAACAGGAACAAGCTGACCTCATTTTAGCTTGTGGGACCTATTATCCCCATCCCCCAAACACACACACACTTACAGGGTTTATTGGGTAACACTTTGGAATCCACTGAGGCCAAACATGTTTTTAGGAGTTTATTTGAAAACATCCAGTCCTAGCATGGCATTTCAAAACCTAAAGACCCAGGCCTATGAACCCAAATTGCACTTTCTTCTGATTCCAGAATGCTTTTATGTAAATTTCCAGGGTTTGAGCAGGATGTTTGGGTGCACAGGGTGTAGTGATAGGGGTGGGGCACTGGATTACATTGAGCTGGATGATGTGGGGCAGGTGATGGTGGCCACAGGGTAGGTGCTGGGAGAAAATAAGAGGACAAACTGCTGGAGCCCCATGGCCAGGCTACATGGCTCCTTCCTGGACATCCAAGAGAGGCTGTGTGGTGTAGTGAAAAGAACATCAGCTGAAGGGCCAACATTAACTGTCATTTACTTGCTCTGTAACCTTGGTCAAGTGACCTTGTGAGCATTGCGAGTTTGTTTATGTATACAATGGGGGTGATTCACACCTATTTTATAGTTGTGTCAGAGGGATAAGAGATAACATATATAAAGGGCCTGGTATATAATACACATGCAAAAAATGCTCAAGTTGATGCACATATGTATATACTATGTATGCATGGTAAGTGTTTGTGTATCTTGGATTCCAAAGGAAGAGCCAAAGCTTTCTATTAGAAAGTCTTGCTTTTAAAAAATCCCAAGTAACACTCTCTGAAACACATATTCCTAGAGTTTTGTAGGGGTCATGTGAGTTTAAGGGGAAGCGTTGTCATGGTCTGTTCCTTCTTGCTTCACTCATACATCATGGAAACAAGCTGAAAGGGAAATTATGTCTTCACTTACCCCCCACATCCTAGAAAAAAGCAGCAGACGTGTCAAACTCACCAAAAATGTTGTCAGCTCATTAAATGTTTATTAAACATTTTATTTCTCCAGTACCAAATGAAGGAAGAGTAACTCCAGCCAACGGTGTTTATTGTCTAGTTGGGAAAATAACATTTTATACAGGCAACAACCAGAAAACAATACCAAGTGGTACACAAACCATTACCAACTAGCTCTCATTTTAAATAAGAAATGATCCGAAGTGGTGGGGTTGGCCTGGAAAGGCATCTTGGGAGGTTACCTAGGGTCATATTTGAAAGTGGGTTTTGGAGGCAGAGAGATGGGGACGTGTGCCCACTCTCCCACTGGTATTTTTGTCCAGTCATTAAATTCTAATCCTTGCTCACTTTGTTTGTGAAGGGAAGAAAATGACATTTACTTCTTAGGGTGTTCTGAAGATTAAACTAGATAACAAATACATAGCACTGAGCAAAGATGCTGGTGTATACATAAAAGATAAACAAATTGGCCATATGTTTTTAAAAGCGAATCCTAGGCAAAAACAAGTGTTGGAGAAATTGGAACCCTCATATACTGCTCATGGACATGTAAAAGGGTGCTGAAACAGTTCAGCAGTTCCTGAAAATATTAAACATGAGCTACTGTATGACCCTGCTATTCTATTCCAAGAGAAAGGAAAATATATATACACAAAACTTGTACATAAATATTTATAGCAGCACTATTCATAATAACCAAAAAGTGGAAACAACCCAAATGTCCATCAGTTGATGAATGGATGAAAAATGTGGTGTATTCACACAGTGGAATATTATATGGCAATAGAAAAGAATGAAGTACTGATACATACTATACATGGGTGAACTTTAAAAACTAAGTAAAAGAAGCCAGTCACAAAAGATTATAAATCATATGATTTAATTTATGTGAAATGTCTAGAATAGGCAAATCATCCATAGAGAGTGAAAGTAGATTCATGGTTGCCTGAGGATGGGGTGGGTGGTGGGGGGAAGAGGAATAACTGATAATGAATTTGAGGTCTTTTTGGGGGTGATGAAAATATTCTAGAATTAGATAGTGGTGATGGTTGTACCACATTGCAAATGTCCTGAATGCCACTGAACTGTACACTTTATTTTTTTGAACTGTACACTTTAAATGAGTGAACTATATAGTGTGTGAAAAATATTTCAATAAAGCTTCTTAAGTGACCCACCTTAGCACTCCACCCCATTCCACAATTCCCCAGTGTAATATTCTCTCAAACCCGTGTTAAGTTCAAGTGCAGTAATTTTGAGTTAACCTTAGAGGCAGTTTGAAGCCTCCCTGTGGTGGTAGAAAGGGCAGAGAAGATCCATTGTTTTCAGATTTATCAGAATGTCATGCACTGGAGTGAGCAGGGAAGAGAAGTCAGAAGGAGAACTGTAGTAGCTTCTGACAAAAAAACAGACGCCTTTGTGGCTGTATGTGTTCATGCTTTGGTTGGATCTTCAGTCCCAACAGTGAATGCTTTAGTCTGGAGTGAAGGACCCATGAGGGTCACGGCTGGGCCTCTTCAGGGCTGCAGTGTCGGGGTGGGGCACCTGGTATGCACTGACCATGGTGGGCGGGTGGATCACACTGTTTGGGCTGCTCAGTGGACAGGTAGAGAGCCCCCACCTCCGGCACAATTCATTTTGCTTTCTGTGAGAATTGTCCTTGAGGTAGGAAGATCCTCAATTTTGGTACAGACCAAACACAAATATGATATTTCATATCTTCTCTGCCATTTTCACCCTCCCTTGTAATTGGAAACTCTTGCCGCCAGTCTCACCTATAGGATTTTTGTCTTCAAATGCAGATAGAATTCTCTTCTCCCCCTAACCAAACCCTCCCTGTCTGCCCTTCTCCCTCTTCCAATTTTCAAGATCTTTTATTTTATTGGTCAGTCCTTTAGATTCTCAATGGTAAAGGAAGAGAAGGGAGATGGGAGAGGATTCTTCTGTTTCATTAGTTTCTGATAAAGTGTACAGTTTTAAAAGGCTGCTTTCATAAATCTACACACTTTTCTGTTCAACAGTCTCCAATTTACCTCCCTCTTTCAGACTTCGGTTTTGTGCTCAGAGGCACGGAGACCTCGAACACCTCTACATGGTGTCTTAACTAGCCTCCAGCTGATTCCGAGGGTTGAGCTTCTCTTTGCCCTTCAGTTTCCTATTAACCATTTTCTTCTTACTCCTGAATTTTGCCCTTTTCCCTCAAGTTCACTGTTACAGACATTCTTCCTTGGGAGTCACCCTCAATTATAGTATCAAGACTAATTCTTGTGGTGATCTAGCTGCCCACTGCATCTCCCACACTCAGACTTCCATCTGTGATACAAGACAATGAATTCTCTCCTCATGAGCTGATACACACACACGTCAGGTTAAGATGGGGTTGTTTATAAGGTATTGGGATATCACTTCCGCTGAAAACACCTAGAATGCTTCACAGGAAAACCCCCAGAAGTTACTATTCAGTGGCTAAGGATATGTGTATTTGATAATATTTACAATAAGAGTCTTTTGGGTGATTAGGCTTTGAAACCTAATGTTTTGTTTAAAAAATTTCAGTAAGTTACTTACCCCTACGAGACACATACAACTTGGACTGTTGAGGTTTGGGGATGTGGTGAAGGGGTTTGGGGATGCTGGTTCTTGGGTAGCAAAAGTTAGCAGGTTGCTTCTTGAACCACTCCCTTCCATCCTCTCCCTTCCTCTCATCCCCTCCATTCTCCCCATCCCTCTTTCCCTCCCTATCTCCCTCCCACTCTCCCTTCCTCCTCTCATTTCCTTTCTTAGAAATGTGACAGTTGCTACTAATTTCCTTTCAAGTGGACATGAAAGAGTTTTAATCACTGTTAGGCTTTCTTTCTCCTTATCTTTCCATCTTTCAGCCTATTTCAAATATATACAAAATATTCAGGATCTCCCTGGAGTTCTTAGGGCCTCAGAACATTCCAGAGATCTTGAGTCTCTTGGTCCACTATACGAACTATTGTAGTCACGAGCCAGACCCTGATCCTCTACCCTGAATTCAACCAGATGTCCCCCTTCCTGGGGCCAGCAATGATCTCTGAACACCCGATCCCAGAGAACCTTCTCTATACCAGTTCTTGTCCTGGACCTCTGGGGCTTTGAGATATTGCTGCCCGTCTCATCTCATTCGTTCATTCTTCTATTGTTACTTTCTTATAGTCAGTCCACAAATATCTGTGGAAATACCGTGAGAGGCTGGGAGGTGTATAATACAAGACCTAAATTACAGTCTTTGGATGTTGCCTGTTCCACATCTCTCTCTCAGAATAGGGTCATCACGAACCCTGGAAAAGGAAAGATCATGAATTTAGGCTGAATATTCTGATGATCACCTGCTTTGTTATTCAGTTCACTCTTCCGTGGGTGTCTATCATGTATAATTATTTCTCTTGGTGTTACATTTTATATTATCTTTTTCCTCCCTAAGTGTTAGAAACAGATTATTTTCTTTGTTTGAGGTTTAAATTGACCTAAATAATGGAATTATAATTTATAGTAAATTCCATACATCTAAGAATCCATTAACTATTGCTGACTTGTCCAGATATTATCTATTTTGGTTTCTTTCTATCTCCCTGAAAAACCCACCTAGCCTTTTAAAAGTAGTAGTGTTGCATGTTTGTTAAGGTGTAAATTGGCTATCTTGTTCTCTTCTGTATTATGACCCTACCATGGTGACCTTAACCAAGCAGAAAGAAGGTATCCACAGTATCTTGGGCAGGATTCACGCAGGAGAATACTGATGAGGAAAGAAAATAGCACTGGAAGTTCATAGGTTTTCTGTTTATCCATTGACAAAGAAACAGCCACTTAAAAACAGATTTTCAAAAAGGAAAAATCAAGTGAACATAAAAGCTAGTTTTAAAACTTTAAATTTAGGTTGAAATTGCTCATTTGTTCATTCTTTTTTATTTTTTAAAGACAGACTTTTAGAATCAGAGAAAAGTAGCTATAGCTTAACCTTTTAACTTAAAAACATTTAGCTTTTTAGTTGGCTCATTCTCTGTCATTTTGTTTAAACAAAACAAACAGATGAACTTATAGATACAGACAATAGAATTGTGGTTGCCACGGGGGAAGGGGTGGGGGAGGATGAAGAGGGTAAAGGGGGTCAAATACAGGGGGACAGAAGGAAATTAGATTTTGGGTGGTGAGCACACAATGGAGTCTACAAATGTCATTATAAAGTTGTACACCTAAAAGTGTGTTGTTAACCAATGTCACCCCAATAAATTTAATTAAAAAGAAATAAAATAAAAATTAAAAACAAACAAACAATTCCCTCTGCCCACTGGGAGATTGATGTATTCTTTTCTATTCTCCTGGAGTGACATTTAAAAATATCTGATTTGATGCCACAATCATTCTATCATTATAACACTAGATCCAAATAACTATTTCATTTTATTTGCTTCAGAGAAGACCACCAAAAACACACTTGTCATCAAGGCCTTACTGGTGTTTGTTTTCTAGTCCACTGGTGCAGGGTTGGTGAGTTAAACAAACAAAGAAAAGCACACCAGGATAAGTAAATGAGTTTGTTCGTGGTATTTGTACTGGGGCCTGGTTGAAACAGATAAATAATTAGAGAGGGATATTTACTGCCATTGACCTGGAACAGATAATGTGCCACATAAAGCAGCTCTGTCAACTCCCCTCTCTCTAGGATGTGGCAGATATGGCTCTCCATTTTCAGAAAATAAATCTGTCCTGGCCAGGTGGCACAGTTGTTTGGAGCTTCATCCTACACACCAAACGGGTGTGGGTTCAATCCCTGGTTGGTGCCTCTAGTGGAGGCCACTAATGAATGTTTCTCTCTTACTTTGATGTTTCTCTTTCTCTCAAACCAATTAACATATCCTCAGGGGAGGAATAAGAAAAAAGAGAGAGGGAGAGAAATCTGAAGTTCAGAGCTATGAAATAAACTATCCTAGGTCATACAAACTTTTTATTTAATTAAATTTTAGATGTCATCAGTTGTCGGACCCACCATGATTTTACGTACCACTGAGAAAGCAAGAAATGTTCCTGCAACTGTAGTGTGCTGATTTCTTACTGCCTTAGAGTTTTCATTAGATGCTTATTGGTTCTTGAACTGATTTTGGCATTGACTTTTCTCATGTGTCTCTCCTGTGCATATGTAAAAGAAAAATATAAATGAAATAAATTGGTTAATTATCCATAAAACTTCGCATTCAGAGTGTGACTCTTAGAAATTATTTTCCAGCTCAGAGTCAGTGATGTTCACATTTTGCTGCACAGGTTCACCTGCCAGGCCAGCAAGAGCATTGATGGTGTGGCCGTTCTGAAAGATTGCTCTGCAGGGTTCCCTCCTGAACCATTCCACGAGTCTGATGCTGTGTACGGGCAATGACAACTGTGGCCAACTCTTGCTGGCCGACAATGATCGTGAGATATAGTCTGACTTCAGAGATACTAAAATGTGAGTAAACATGTGTCTTTAGGTTCAAATTGAGGTCTGTCTCTCTCTTAATCAGACACAGAGTAGGTTTCTGTCTTCTGGTTCCAGAAATTGATGTTTCACACCAAAGGGCAGAGCTGAAGCTGTCTTTGATCTGTACTTCGCCTTCTTCCTCTCCTTATTTCTCACTTAACTACTAATATCTCTTATATTCCTTTTGAAACTTCTGATGAAGGCAATTTGGTGAACCTTTGGGGCAAAAGAATAATTCAAAACCCAGGAAGGACCTTGTTCCGGTCTTGTTCCCATTTGAATACTCCCCGATCGATGATTTCAGTAGAAGTTCGCTAGAGCACGCAATTCCATAAATATCAAAGTTGCCAGAATATGAAGATTCTGCTGTTAGATTTTGTGCAAGGAGAGTGGTGAAGAAAATTGTGAAGTATTTCAGGTGCCAATGACTGTCGCTCTGAGGAACTGACTGTGCGGACTTCCTTGTGATGCTGTAACTATGGCATCCATAACCCACCACTTGTAGCTAAGTTGGGCTGAAAAATACCACCTTCTGTGGTGGAAAAAACCCCCTCATGTCTGTAGGCTTCAGGGCAGGAATCTACATTGTTATAACGTAATCTTAACACATAATTCAATCTGCCTTGGACAGATGAGCCAGAAGGACAGATTCCACTAAGGCAGGTCACCAAGATGCTCATGTTTTGTGCACGAAAGTGTGCGTGTACGTATTTCCCATTTCTCTTTTCAGCTTTCTTTGAACACTAGAGTTTGTTTATTTGATTGTTTTATATTTTGGCAACTAGGGACCAAGATGTTTCTCTTTCTGTTTGTTTCTCTCTTTTTACAGTTTAACAAGTCAAATACAAAACTCAGGGGAGTTAATAAGCCTCACAATGGTGCTGTGCATAGCATCACGTTATTGATTGGAAAGCTGCATTGGAATGCCCTAGAAGAGCCCCAAACCAAAACTTTTAGATGCCTGAAGCTTTGAGCTTTCCAATTAGGCTGAAAGTTTCCCTTGATAACCAGTAGTGCTGAAGCTTTTAATATTGTTCAGCTCTATCGGTTATCAGCAACGTTTTTTAGTTACAAAGGCTAGTGGATTGCTTGATGTCAGAGAGGTAGCTGATCTAACCCACCTGCACACTTTCTGCTCAAATATTCTATCTGAAACCCCCCTCTGCAATTTAATGTAAACCGATCATAATTGGGAGCAAATGCTTCTTTTCCTTCTTCAATGCTGTCTCCTCCTGTGCAGCCTGTTTTGCATCCAAAGATACATTTGAAAGTCGAAATCCCTTAGAGCTAAATATTCGAAACTGACAGAAGAATTTCTAGTGGCACACCAGCCTCAAGCTATGTTTTTATGAGGACATCACTTTCTATTTCTAAGCTGCAGCATGCACTCTTGCTTCCTTATTGCTGGGAGCCATGCCCCATCGACTTGCCTCCCTCTCAGCTTTTAATGTTTTTTTAATGGAGTCCAGTTTTCCGCCTAAGTTATGGCTAGCTTTCTGACAAACCATCAGACACCTAAGTAACCATAATGGAGGTGTCCAGATGTGACGTGGGGAAAAAGCAAGGGTAAACTTTCACGTCTTTAAATAAAACCGTATTATACGAATTCATTTTTACCTGGCTTTTGGGTTAGCCTTAAAGGCTGAAAGGGGCTTAAGAAAACATTAAAAAAATTAATATGTGATAGATAGTCTTTTCCTGTATGCCACAAGCTAAAGTAATCATTTTTATATGTGGTTGGTATGGTGGGTTTGCCGCCTGAACTGCTGCATTTTTTCTCAAGCACAAAACATTGCTCAGGTAGCAGTGAAGTTAGTTATCTCATGATGTAAGGAGGCCTCCTCTGTGGGTGCCTGGCTGTTCAGAGGAATTGAAGAAATAATTGTAAATTAGAACTAATGATGGATCCTTGAAGATGCAAATTCATTAGGGAATATGGGCATTTCTATGGTAAAGGAAGAAGGATGTACTCTTGAAAGTCAACAATTTAGATGGCTTTATCTATACAATTTAGAAGACATTTGCAGAACATTTGGGAATGAAATGTGCCCTCGGCTGAGAAGTAATGCCCAGGGTTGGCTGCTGGTAAGTAAAAGGTAAGTGTTCTATGCTTGGGATTTAAAATTCCTGATTGGAATCACGTGAGTTTTCTGAGACACCATTGTGAGGGTGTATACTCTATCCGGGGTGTCAAACTCATTTTCAGGGGCCACATCAGCCTCCAGAGTGCCTTCAAAGGGCCAAATGTAATTTTAGAACTGTGTAAATGTTACTACTCTTTAACAGTTAAGCAAGAGCTCAGCGTTGCCGCCAGGCAGAAACAAGGTGCCAGGCCAGATAAAACAAGGTGGAGGGTGGGATTCTGCCCGAGGGCCTTGTGTTTGCCATCTGTGCTCTATACAATAATATGAGTAAATGTCATGACAGAGAAAACAGGCAGAACTCGTTTTTCTAGATTCACAACAACTGGCTCTTTCTTGGCATTTCGGTTTCAGCTCAACATCTTCACCTCCCCCGGTGAGGCCTTTCCATCCACATTAGCTCTTTCTGTATCACCATGTTCCTTTTTTGCTGTGTCACTAATCACTTTCTGAAATTATTGCCTTTGTTAGTTTGCTGGCTTGTTGAAGGGGTCTTGGGGACATGACCTGGTGTGGCCCCTCATTCCATTGAAGATACAGGGGATGCACTGAGGGCTTCTCAGGGTGCCCACAGACAAGGTGTCCGGGAGTAAGACCTACAGTAACAAGGATTGACAGGGACCATCCTCTCTAGTGTGGGAGTTGTATTGGCTCAGAATTACTTGAACAATGACTTTTTCATTGGACAAAGAATAGAAAAATATTTTACCTTGTGATTAATGTTTTGGGTGCTTTCTGTTAAACCAGTCCTTGATGACTTTTACATAGATAGAATCTGTTCTTGCCTAAAAAAGTAGTTTGACTGATGGAGTCGGAGGTTCATTAGAAGGATTAGTACTTTTTTTTTGAAGTACTTAAGAATGTACTTTTTTGAATTTGATGTATTTTACAACAAGGAGCTTAATTTGATGTTGCCCAGCTTAATTTTCCATTCAGATTGCCCTTGAGGAGTATTTTTAAATCTGATGCATTTCTATCCATATCTTCAGAAGTGTTTTTTAAAAATTTTTAAAAGATTTTATTTATTTATTTTTAGAGAGAGAGGAAAGGAAGGAGAAAGAGAGGGAGAGAAACATCAGTGTGTGGTTGCCTCTTGTGTGCCCCCTACTGGGGACCTGGCCTGAAACTCAGGCCTGTGCCCTGACTGGGAATCAAACCAGTGACCATTTGGTTTGCAGTCCTGTGCTCCATCCACTGAGCTACACCAGCCTGGGCTTTAAAAAAAAAATTTTTTTTAACAGGAGAGTAGACTACCATAAAAAGCAGCTTTTATCTACTGTAAGGACAACTAACTCACATACAACCAAGGGCAAATTTAGTCTCTAGGTGCACATATTAACCTAAGGGTGTCCTGGGTACGTGTGTCTTAGTCAGGAAACTGTTTAAAAATAATTACCTGTGACTAGTATCTGATGCCAATGGTATATTTTCCTTTGAAAAGTCTGAAATCTTTATTTCTTTGAGACAGTGAATGAACTTCTTTTCACCTTTTTTTCTGGCTCCCTTTCTTCCATCACCTAATTAATGTAAATACCTGCACCCGGGCACATGGCCCTGCAGACTGTCCCCTGCAAACGGTAGATTTTCCAATAAAACACTTTCTCTTCACATTCCCGTTGAGTCGAATTAGAAATATTTACTTAAATGTTATTTATATTGAAGGTGTATATTCTCTACCAGGCAATGTAATAGAAAAGGAATAAACACTTTCTTACAGATTCTATCTAATACTTCTATTGTCTGTGGCTACCAAGGGAAGCCGTCTAGAGGATAAGTTTTACAAGTTTAACTAAGTGTGGAAAACAGATAGAGACACAATAGTGTTCTTTCCAGACAAAGCTCATAATAAACTTTTGTCACATCCAAAAGTGGTTTTTGGGACAATTTTGTGTCCAGTCTTGGTCTTTTTTTTTTTTCTTCATTTTTTAAAATTCTTTCCTTTTTTTCCTAGTCCAGTCTTTAATCACTAACCACAGCATGTCTGTCTCATCACATCGCTTCCAAAGAGCTAGAGTATAATGTATGGATAATGGGAACCACTGTTTTGAAAACCACATATGAAAAAAGCCATAATCAATTGCTTTGATGTCATAAACCATAGCCCACCACACTCTGATGTCAGCGTGATGGATTAGGAATTGTCAGGCTAGGAGATACTGGCTTTTCAAAAATAAGGAGTCCTTGTCAATGACGTCTGCTTCTGGGGAGGGACATATATGTTAATGGACTTCTATTTTGGAAAAACAGTTAATGTAAATCCCCCATTGTTGGAGATATTTTGAGTATTTTATGCATATTTTCTAAAATAGAAATGTGTGGGGAAAGAAGGGCAGGCTGTGGAAGCTGGTTGGACCCCAAACTCGAGTTCCCATAAGATATGGCCTTCTAGAATTTGTTATTAAAGCATTGCACTATGTCTCCTGCTCCCCTCTCCCCAAAAGGGTGAATCAAGGGAGAACCCAGAAAGAGGGAGCTGGGAGGGGGAAGAAGGGTAGAGAACAGAAATATGGCCAAACTGGAGTCTTATCTGTAAATGGGGAGGAAAGATTCCCTGAAGAATTTGCATATAATATTTAACTGGCACATTCATATACCATCTTATTTAGTAAAGAGACTAGCAAAAGGAAAAGAAGAAAAATGAAAGAAGGAATCCACAGCAAGACAATAAAAAGTTTCCTCCTCATACCCACTGCCTTAGGGATTTTTACTTTGCACCTCATAGCTTATCCCACTGAAACTCATCGTTTTTTTTTTTTTTTTTTTTTTTTTTTTTTTTTTTTTTTTTTTTTTGCTGTTACACTGGACATGCCCACAAACATTTGAAGCTTCACAGCCATCCCTTGGGGGGAGGTTTCACAATGCCCACCAAGCCTCAGGGCGGCAGGCGTGTCCTCGGGGAAGGCCAGGGGGCCACAGGGTAGGGGAGAGAGATGTCCTTTCCCTTCTAGTTGAGATCAACTGCCCTTCTCCCTGCCAGCCTGTGAACAAAGGACAGAACCTCAAAGCTCCTGGCCCGTGTGACCTCGGGGCCCAAGGCAAAACATTTTATCTCTGGGTCCTAGTGACATCAGTTCCTCAGGCTCTGCAATTGTGGTTTATGATGTGACTAGAAACCTTTGATGGAATTACTATTGCTTTCTATTTCTCTGCCCAGCCATTTATTATTCTGTATATTTTCGAGAGCTGTGGGAAACTTTCATAAGCAAGCCTAAGCCAGGCGAAAACTTGTTCTATTTGGAATTTGTAATGAAGTCAAAACATGGCCTGGATTTTCTGAAAGGCTCCCTTTGGCTGCCTGCAATAGCCCCAGGGCACAATCAGACAGGATGGAGAAGGCCTGAGAGCAGATTTTGTTACCAAGAATAGGACAGAACAATATTTGCCTCCAAAACACTAAGGCTGCTAGTTACCGTCTCAGCTGGAAGAAGTGAATGATAAATACATATTTCATATTAAGTTCAAATACCCATTCTTTCCTTTCTTATTTTCAAGATTTTTTTTTCCTTCTTCTTAACCCCCTCTAAACAAAAGTCGAGGGAGAATTTTTAGCATATTTGATTTCCTGACCTAAGGGAAGAAATTCTTTATTTCAGACCTTCTGACCCCCTAAGAGCTGTAACTCTGCCTGAAATGAAAGTATGGAGGAGACTGAATAAAAATTCTAAGGCATTTGAAGTGATTGTAGGTTTTGAGAATACTTTCTTTTGTGCACTGTGCGTGTTGGTGAGTGTGGGGCTGCAGGGGAACACTATGAAAATCTGTATTTCACTCTGTTAGGATGGAAAACTCTGACTTTTCAGAAGATTTTGCACATTATTTACTGGCTTAAACCTGGTCCTTCTAAAGGAGCCTCAGTCCCTAACCAAAAGGGTCAGTTGTAAGATGTAGTTTCTAGTTTTTATTTAAGTCAAAGGTTAATAGTAGAAAGGGTTTAGGCCCTAACTGTTTCAAGTTAATGTTTATTTTCACCATCTTTTAAAGACTTTCCTCCAAGGCCCTTCTTTCGCTGCTGAAAGCAGAGTAAGAGAACTCAAATTTCATGCCCCCCGGGCTTGGGCTCAGGCTCGAATAAAGGAATAAAAACAGCACAACATTTGCATCTATTTAACAGTCTCAGTTCCAAGAGCTCCCTTACAGGGAGAGGGGAAAGCTGTGTCTGGAGGTTAAATGAAGCTATTCTGAGATATTTGTCAAAAACACAATTCAGAGAAAAGATAATCATTGTCGGAAATGACCTACGAATTCCAGGCCTTGTGATTGAAAACACAAAGCTTAGAAAGGTGCGTTCTCTTGCTTTCTTGCCTGCCCGGGTATCAATGAACATCAGCTAAAGGTGGCTGAAGAACCAATTTCATGCATCTACTGTACGAGGAAATGAACTGAGCCAAGGGCAAAAATAAAATTATACAAATGTTATTATAGACTAGCCTGCTTCTGTCCTAGTTTAATTCAAATTTTAGTGCTGCAGGCTGTGCTTCTGGCAGTAGCCTTCCTGAATAAATCAACATTTGCTTACATCTAAATTATTAGGGGAGCATGTGACTTTGTTTATTGTATAAATTATACGCAAGGTTAAAGCATTAACCGTTCAACTGGTTTTGTTTGGTCACCTCACCGACTCTCCCCCAAGTCATCTCTCCCCCACATAGGTAAGAAAAATCAGAAATTCCTGCTTTTTTAAAAAAAAAAAAAGATAAACCCAATAACAAAGGCGCAACGAGCATCATGAACCTGAGGTTTTGGGCAGGGACACTGCTAAAGGTGAGAGGGGAGGCAGTCTTAGCGTTTAGAAAAGAAGAGAGGAGCTAGGACCAAAGAAATTGCTCCCAGGAGCTCTGATATGCTCTCTGCACGAAGTGAAACGGTGAGCTGGTGAATAATCAGTTAAGTTGGTTAAGGCACCCAAATGAATGAGATAATTTAATGCAAAATTAATAGAATAAGCAAGAGCGGGGCCTGGGAATCTACTGGGATGCTGTACCCAGTGTCCGTGTGTGACTGGGATTCGCAGGAACTGGTATTTGGGAATGACTTTTGCAGGGTCTAATATGGAAGCAAACTAAATAGTTCTATCTCCTCTTTCCTGCATTTACATCATTTTTCATTCACAGTGTCCTAGCGCCTAGCGGCTCCCAACGCAGAGGCCATGTGATCCGTTCCTGCTCTTTTGGCCAAGGGTGGGTATCTTTGGAGCACGCTCATTGACTCCATGGTAAATTTTAATTTGTAGTGAGACACTGCACTGATGAAACATTGTCACACAACCAACAGTTCTAATTGAAATAATTTATCAAATGTAAAAGTAAATTGCTTTTTACCCAATTGTATTTTTAAAAAAATCTTCATTCACCCGAGGACATGTTTATTGATTTTAGAGAGAGGGGGTGGGAGGGAGAGAGAAAGGGAGAGAAACATTGATGTGAAAGGGAAACGTTGCCCGACTGGGGACCAAAACCCGCAATCTAGGCATGTGTCCTGACTGGGCATTGAACTCACAACCTTTTGGTTATGGGTTGATGCTCCAACCAATTGAGCTACACCAGGCAGGGCCCAATTGGTAGCTTTTTAATATCAGAGTGGAAAAAGCAGAGACTTTGGAATCAGACAACACTGGTTTCAAATCAGCTTCATTGTTCATATGGGATGTTTGGTAAAAATGCGAATGTCCTCAGTTTCCTCTTCTGTGATATGGAAATAATAAATTATAAACAAACTGGGTTTGAGAGGAAAATACATAATATGCATGGAGTGTTTGGTCCTGTCCAATAGATGATAATTATTATTATTCACCATTTACAAATAGCTGTTGAATCCACAAATAGTACCTCAAAGGTAAGCCTTAAAGTGCTAGGACAGGCTGCTAAAGAAACATTGGGAAGTTCCTGGTGGGAACAGTTAGGTTGGCTGGAATATGAAAACTGCTCACTTCCTACCCAACTCTGGGGCCTGTAAACCCACCCCAGAGTTCCTTGGAGGAGGGACACAGAGAGAAAGTATGTGTAGGAATTACAGAGGGAAACCGTTCCACATGCTACAGTTGGCACAGCTGGCATTTTTACAGGTCTGTGTTGCAAAACAACAAATTACCTAGACGTTCATGAGATGAAGACTTTGTAAATGAAATGGGAACTTGGGCCACTGAAGACAGAGGAATTAATAATTCTCTAGTATTAGTATAAAAGTTTTCACAGGAGAGATGTCACAGAGCACAATACGGAAAAGGCTCATCCGGTCAGACAGATGTCAGACAGCCAAATGAGAGCAGAACACAGAGAGCAGCATGAACACTGGACACGATGGTGACAACCACAGCTTTCGAGTGGCCCAATATGGCAGATCAGGTGACAGTAGCCCTCGCAGAAGGATCTTAAAAAGTTCTATTCCTGTCATACTCCATATTTTCAAGAATGCTATATTATTTAATTCTCACATCAAGCCAGTGGAGGGGGGTTTATTCTTAATCTTATGGTCCTGGGAATTTCTTGGGAAGTGGTTGTATACCAAGTCATGGAAAACACCAACTCCATCTTATATTGTGTGTGAAATATGTCTCTATAGCAAAGATTTGTTGTATTCTCAGTATCTGTTTACTAGTTTTAGGATAAAATAATATCCCAAATTCCCTTTGGGAAACCACCCACTCTCAGGTCACATGTTGTGATAGGCATTGAATCCATCCCTAACACCAGGGGTGAGTGCTGATTGGTCCAAAGCCAGTGAGCATGCTACTTTCTTTTTGGTTACAGCAGTTGGCTCACTCATTGACCACGTGACCTAATCAGAGCCACACACATGAGACTGCTGTTATTTCCCAAGAGACTTGAGCCTGGAAACATGTTGCCACTTTGCCAGGACATATAGACCAAGAAAGAGGCCAGTGAGTGGAGAGTTGCAGAGTCCATTTGAGAGATGGATGGAAATTGGGTTTTAGAGAGACCAATGGAGACCAAATCAAACCCTTCCTGAAGATACTCCCATTCTGGACTTTTCATTTAAGTGAGCCCATAAACTCCCTTGTGGCTTAAGCCCACTTTGATGGAGCATGTTTTTATTTTCAATAGAAGAGAGTCCTATGTGGGGAAGGATCTCTTGCTACTATTCTATGCCATGGGGTGTTATAGGTACAGCTTGTTCATTAGGAAGCTATTATGCAAAACAAGGACAAAATAGAAAACTGGCAAATTGTGAGCAATTTTGTACTCTGAGAAAATATAAAGACAATACCCCAATATAGAGTGTGTTCTGCAGAGGTTGCCAGTTACCTACTCTGATATTCATCTTCTCTCTCAAACTCCTGATTATATGGGGCCCATGACCACTTTTTTAAAAAAGACTTTGTCAGATGCTTTTGTAACTCAGTGTGGCCATGTAACTGAACTCCAAACAATGGGATCGAAACAGTTCTTCCAGGTAACTTTCTGCTCTTTGCTTTTTTCCTTTATCTTTTCCTTCTTCCTGCTGCCTGAACTGTGGATGTCATAGGTGGAATTCTAATCAGCATCTATTACTATAAGACCAGGAGTCTATCCCAGAAATGGCAGAGCTATGAGCTGAAAGAAGCTTGGATTCCTAAGGACTTCACACAGCAAGCTGTCTTACAAACCTGGCTTGCCTATACCTGAGTTTTCACTTGAGAAAGAAATAAACCTCTGTGTTGTTTAAATCATTATTTTTGAGTTTTTGTTAGTGTCAAGCCTAATCCAAATTAGTACTTCCTGAAGGGAATTCTAAAAATACATTTTATAAGAAATTATTTTCTCAATTCCTTTGACTATCTTGAAACCGGAAATTGGTACAGTTAATGTATCCAAAGTCCATAAGAGTTTGATATATTCTTTCAATATATATTATATAAAAAATCATAACAATGTTTAAGTTAAATTTGATACAGGACTAAAGGATTCAGTTCTTTCTACACACCCTGTGCCATGATAGGTCAATGAGATTTGACAATGATAGAGATGTGAATATAATACATAAATCTAATTTAGAGTCACAAAGCAATCGAATCCCATGTTCGAAGGTGAAATTTTTGCACATTTTAGGGTAGGGATGCAAAGCAAGTTGCTATGCATATTATGGTCTGGATAAACATTATTTAATGGGATGAACACTGCCTCAGAGCCCCTGCCTCACAGCAGCTATCGTTCAGTTTCTGCAGGTGTTTGCAGGGGCTGAAATTAATAAATGATAGGAAATCAATGGAATCAATTTCATTTGCCTCACAGAGGTACTTTACATTGTGTGGTGAATTTGAAAGAGAACAAGAATTTTTCAGTTTTAAAATTGGGAAGCTTAATGAATGTTATATAATCTATGAAGATTTTTGAAATAGTTTTCTTTTTTAGTAATTTCTCCATAGTAGGTGAGTAAAATGTTCATTCCCATGTTGAAGGATATTGAGGCAGAAAAGGAAAACTGAAAAAGACTGTAAGGATTGGTGATGGTGGAACTTGGGAAGAGCATTTGTATTCCTTTATCTTGGTGACTATCCATCTACCCACACATTTATATGTGGGAGTTAGTGGTAAGTATGATTTGTTTGGTTAGTGTCATTTTCTAAGGTGTACTGAAATTTCTGGAAGAAATAAGTGTTCAATGTGAGGAATGCAGAGAAATAAGAGAAAAGCTAGACAAGGTAAATGTATCAGTCTGCTGTTGCTGTGTAACAAATCACTTTAAAACTTAGTGGTTTAAAACAACCACCATCTACTGAGCATATGATTCTAGGGGCTGTCAGTGCAGGCTGGGCTTTGTTTTGGTCTGGTCTTCCTCATGTGTCTGTGGCAGCCTCTGGGTTGACTGGGTGGGTCTTCTGGGGGTTGGCAGCTGTCAGTTGTCTCTTCTCTAGAAAGGTATCATGGGCTTATTCCCACAGCAGTGGTAGAGTTTGAAGAAAAAGTGGAAATCCACCCACAAGACCTCCTGAGGATTAGTCATGGTCTAGTCTTCCGTTACTTCCACCACATGCAATTGGCCCAAGCAAAGGACAATAGACCTCTTGATGAGTGGGGCTGTGGAGGCATATTTCAAAGGGCATGGATACAGGGAAGGGAGAGTGTGGCCATTTTTCAATCCATTTACCGGAACGGACAGTATAGTGAACGAAGGTGAGGAAAAATAGGCTTGATTGGTTGTTGAATGAGTGAGTGGAGAAGCAGGAAGAAATAAAAAGGGGATCCGGTCAAGACAGAAATAAGGGCATCAAAAACAATGAGTGGTTAATATGTGGTACAAATAACCATAGGGAACCCCAAAAGACCCTTAAGCAAGACAGAAATGTAGATGAAGCAGAGGGCATGTATTAACATCCACAAAGTTATAGGGGACTTCTGGCTGAGGGTCTAGCCAGGTAAGTAGAGCATTTGTATCTCTGAGTTTCCAATTTAATGATGCCAGCAGTCTCTGGACCAGCCCAATTGTAGTGGATTTATTGTTTACATTACAACTGCATTTAAAAATGAAAACATATGTCTACATATTCAATGCTTTGAAAATACCATTGAACATGCTGTAGAATTTTATATCTAGTAACAGGATGCAATTTTCCTATCAAATAAAATTGCTGTTTGTTTTCTGTACTCTATATTATTATGGAAATTTCACAGTTTATCAGCTACAGTGAAGTCAACTGAAATGAGGAGGCCACTTATGTGAGCTATTTTCTCCCCCCCAAAATCCTGATTCCCTTAATATTAATGCTAATATTATTTTATGGTAATAATGTACTTTTGTTTTGTTTTGTTTCAGTGCAATACAACCTGATCCATAGGAGAAAAGCAAATGTTTTATTTCATTTATTTTTTCAGTTTCATAACAGTTATTATATTTTTATATACAAGTGTAAGTGTGTATTGTGTCATGATATACAATTTAGTTCTTACTGGAAAAGCAAATATTTTAAGAGCTTTCAGGTGGAATTGATAGTGTGTGAAATAACTCTAGCAAGAGAACATCTTCATGGCATCCTATCATGTCACTTTCCTCCTCCTGACTCTGCCATAACACAAACCAGTAAGTAAGAGAGGCTGAACCTGCGTTATTTGGCTGACTCCTGCCAAGTACGTCAGGTTTTGTTCCTAGTGACTGTAAGGCTAATGGTAACTTATGGTGCAACTGAGCAATTCTGTGAGAAAACCCCTCTTCCAGGAGCAACTTAAATATGTTGTTGCTTCTTCACTCACCCTCCCCTCTCCTTCCTGCTCCTCCTTCTTCTCTTTCCCTTCCCTCTCCCTTCCCCCTTCATCTTCTTCTCCTACTCCTTCTTCTCCTCCATCTCCTTCTTCTTCCTATTCTTCCACTTCTCCTCCTTCTTCATCTTCTTGTCCTTCTCCTTCTTTATTGCAGTGCAACAACAGCAAGTACCCAAATCCTGTTAGCAATTAGTGTGATTTCTAAGTTTGGGCTCTGGACTAACAATGTCATAGGGTGTGTGTCACTGTCTCTAGCTATGAGATGAAGTTAATAGGCACATGTTTTGAAAAATAGAATGTTCCAGTCTGATAGTTCTTATTTTTTCTCCAAGGGGTTGTAAAGTTTTGTCTCCATTTTTGTTTTAATTTATTGTTTCAGGCTCGGCTGTTTATGGACTCCGAGAAGGAGGGTAAGATTGCAAGGCAAGGCAAGGAGAAATGTGGTTGGGAGTGCAATTCCTTCCCTGGTTAGGGGCTGGAGGATGGTCATTTAATCTTCTAAGTCCCAGAGTTAATAGGGAAAATATTCAGAAAATATCCACATGTGTAAAACAATATTGAAAGAACCAATGAATGTTTCTAGCGGTGTGTCTCTGTCATAAAATCCTGTCAATTAATCCTTGTGGCTGAGAGGATGACTTTTGAAGTTAGTTTCTACCTGTTTCTAGCTGCATGACAATGGGCAGAATATCTTAAACCTCAGTCAGCCTCAAGTTTAATAATATTTCATAAGAGGGCTTTTGGCCAAGATGAAGGCATAGGTAGACACACTGTGCCTCCTTGCATGACCAAAAGAAGGACAACAGCAATTTAAAAACAAAAACCAACCAGAACTGACAGAAAAATCGAACTGTATGGAAGTCCAACAACCAATGAGTTAAAGAAGATACATTCATCCAGATTGGTAGGAGGGGTGGAGTCGGGCAGCGGGGCAGAGAGGACTCATGGCAAGGTGGCAGCTGGAGGACCTGGCTAGGTTAGGCGGCGGCTGGTGGAGCAGGCAGTTCCACATTCACTTGCAGTCCCACATTCGCATGTAGATAAACCGGGAGGAACAACTGGGGAGTGAGACAGACCATGCAACCCAGGGCTCCAGCACAGGGAAATAATGCCTCAAATCACTGATTGCAAATACCTGTGGGGGTTCAGGCAGCAGCAGGAGAAACTCCAAGCTTCACAGGAGAGTTCATTGGAGAGACCCACGGAGTCCTAGAATGTACACAAACCCACCCACTCGGGAATCAGGACCAGAAGGGTCCACTTTGCTTGTGAGTAGTGGGGGAAGTGACTGAAATCTGGCAGAGAGCAGAGCAAGTGCCATTGTTCCTTCTTGGACCCCTTCCCCACATATAGTGTCACAATGCAGAGATGTGGGTTGCCCTACCTGTTGAACACCTCACACTCTGCCCTCACTACACAACAGGCACACTGAGAAAAAAAAAAATGGCCCAAATGAAAGAACAAATCAAAGCTCCAGAAAAAATACAACTAAGTGATGAAGAGATAGCCAACTTATCAGATACACAGTTCAAAACACTGGTAATCAGTATTCTCACAGAATTGGTTGAATTTGGTCACAAATTAGATGAAAAAATGAAGGCTATGCTAAGCAAAATAAAGGGAAATATACAGGGAACCAATAGTGATGGGAAGGAAACTGGGACTCAAATCAATGGAGTGGACCAGAAGAAAGAAAGAAACATTCAATCAGAAAAGAATGAAGAAACAAGAATTCAAAAAAAAAAAAAAAATGAGGAGAGGCTCAAGATCCTCCAGGACATCTTTAAATGTTCTGACCTCCAAATCATAGGGGTACCAGAAGGAGAAGAGAAAGAGCAAGAAATGGAAAACTTATTTGAACAAATAATGAAGGTGAACTTCCCCAATCTGGCAAAGGAAATAGACTTCCATGATGTCCAGGAAGCTCAGAGAGTCCCAAAGAAGTTGGACCCAAGGAGGAACACTCCAAGGCACATCATAATTACATCACCCAAGATTAACAATAAAGAGAGAATCTTAGAAGCAGCAGGAGAAAAGGAGAGAGTTACCTACAAAGGAGTGCCCATCAGACTGTCAGCTGATTTCTCAAAAGAGACCTTACAGGCAAGAAGGGGCTGGAAAGAAGTATTCCAAGTCATGGAAGGCAAGGACCTACATCCAAGATTACTCTATCCAGCACAGCTTTCATTTAGAATGGAAGGGCAGATAAAGCGCTTCTCAGATAAGGTCAGATTAAAGGAGTTCATCATCACCAAGCCCTTATTATATGAAATGTTAAAGGGATTTATCTAAGGAAAAAGAAGATAATAAATATGAACAGTAAAATAACAGCAAACTCACAATTATTAACAACCACACATAAAACAAAAATGAAAGCAAATTAAGCCAACACTTAGAACAGGAACAGAATCACAGAAATGGAGATAACATGGAGGGTTATCAGCAGGGGAATGGGAGGGGGAGAGAGAGGGAAAAAGTACAGAGAATAAGTAGCATAAATGGAAGGCAGAAAATACACAGGGGGAGGTTAAGAATAGTATAGGAAATGTAGAAGCCAAAGAACTTATATGTATGACCCATGGACATGAACTAAAGGGGGGCAATGTGGGTGGAATAGGGTGTGCAGGGCAGAGAGGAATAAGGGGGGGAATGGGACAACTATAATAGCATAATCAATAAAATATATTTAAAAATAATATCTCATAAGATTGTGGCACAACAATACAAAAAAAGATTGTGGCAAAGATAAAATTAGATCATGCATTTGGTGCACAGTGCTTGCCACTCAGTAGGTGCTCAGTGTTGATGTCATCATCATTGTCATTGTCATTGTCATTGTCATGAATTAGACTCTTCACATCCATTTCATCATGCTAGCATTTAATGTCAAAGTCTACCCATCTGGCTTCATCTCTTATAGGATGTTGACTAATAGGTGCTAGGTGCATAGTAGGCCCTCACCAAGTTCTTGAGGAATAAGAAAATGAATTTATTATTATATTATATTATATTATATTATATTATATTATATTATATTATATTATATTATATTATATTATACTTACGGTGGTGTGTGTATGTATGTCCCCTTTAAAGGATTTAGCCCCAATAAATTGGTAAGTACTATTGATGACACAAATGACCGGCCACCAAAGATTTCTTTGCATTGGGGATTTATTTATGTGTTTGTTTGAAAATTCTAAATGGGAACTTAGTAAAAAGTGGATAAGAGCCGCCACTCCCTGGCATCCAGGCCTTCATTGGCTTATCTATGTCTCATCACCTAAGGTTGCCCCAAAGGCCTCCCTAGGAAATTTTAGGGCTTAGAGGAACAAGGGGAAAAAATTGCCCTAAAGGATCATAAAAATTAATGTCTTTACTGTTTACCATTTGGCTGTTTTATTAACGCTTGAAAAAATTTTTAAAAAGGGCAATGTTTATTGCTGTCAAGCTGAATTTCAGGCAAAGTAAAAGTATACACCACATAATTCCAAACATGTCAGTCACCAGCACATGGTGATAAGATGCCCTTGCTTTTCAGAGAAAAAATCAAAGGGAACATCTTAAAATTATGAAGTACAGAAAACATTAAGTTTGTGTTCAAATTTACTGAAGTCTTTGACTTTCCGCACTCTGGTCTCTAATCACCCTATTTCCCATGACTTCCTGGGGTGTTATCTTCTTTCTAATTGGTGCAGTCTCCTTAGTGTCCCTAATTAGACAGTCTCCTCATGCTTTTAGTGACCTTTCTCCTCTCCTTGTTTAAATCCTATACATCTTTCTAGTCCAAAGACAAATTTTATCTCTTCTAGGATATGGTTTCCTACTACTCTCTCCCCCTTATTTAGATCCACACACTGTAGCATTTAATTGTTTTGTGTTAGCTTTTTTCTTCCTAAATAGGTCACGTTCTCCTTGAGGGCAAAGATTATGCTTTAGTTTCCCTTGTTTCTCACTCTGATCCTCTCCAAGTGATAGATACAGAGTAGGTGCTGATTAAATATTTGTTGATTGATTTCCTGCAAAGGGGTAGCTGCAAACTAAAGTTAAAGCACTAAACAAACCAAGGCAGTGATCTGAATCTCCCTTTGGGAAGATACTCTTTCGGGAATGGAAAAAATTCTTCAAAGAGCCCTGTCAGCTAATGTTCTTCTTTGAATACCCTTTTAATGAGGTATCACGTGCATGGTGCAGGCGGCAGGAGTGGCTGTTCTCGCCTGGAGGGCATGGGATGGGCTACAAGGACTTCCCAGGGGCGCAGGGACTCTGAGGCACCCAGCTTGTGAGTAGGGTGTAAATAGAAAATAGAATTGTAATGCATGCGCATTTCTGCTGGCACCCAACCCTCTCTTGGGGGTTGATAACATTTTAAGTTGGAGTGGGGAAAGCTGATAAAAAAAATGCTTGTCTGAGCTTGGCAGTGGTGAAAGGTGGTGACTGAGAATTAGCCTTTTCACAATTTACTGAGAATTTAACAGCTTCTTTCCAGGTGTCTCTAAGCAATTCTCTCTGAGATTAAAGCTTCGGGGCTCTTAAAGCAAGGGAAACAAATGAGAGGCATAACAGCAGGATTAGGATAAATGGGTGCAGGAGGAAGAAAGTTGCTTCTTCCTCTCCTCTGGAGAGAAAGTATGTGTGGAGAGATGGAGGTCTGTGGGAACACACACACTTCAGAGTCTGATTATAGTGAGTGGCTGAGGAACATGCAGACGTTAAAACCACTGCTATGGGCCCTGGCTGGTGTAGCTCAGTGGATTGAGTGCAGGCTGCGAACGAAAGGGTCACTGGTTCGATTCCCAGCCAAGGCACATGCCTGGGTTGAGGGCCAGGACCACATTGGGGGCCACTTGAGAGGCAACCACACATTGATGTTTCTATCTCTCTTTCTCCCTCCTTCCCCTCTCTCTAAAAAAATAAATGAATAAGTAAAAACCTTAAAACAAACAAACAAACAAACAAAAAAACACTGCTATGGGTTGATGCACATGCCCTTCTGATAGCTTGGCAATCGTACAACACAGAGAATTTGGGAATTTAAGGCAGTGGATAATTTCCTTGTTTGAGCTAATTGAACAAATATCATTTAGTTATTCAGCTGAATATTCAATAAGGAGGGAAAGCCAAGGATTCTCAGGTCTGTAAAAATTGGAGATGACCTCCAACAGACATGGGCACCAACCACAGTGTTAGGAGGTGCTGCTGAAAATTCACATGACTTGGTTGGCTAACTTTCGGCAAGAGTTACCTGGGAAGTCAACACAGATTGCTTACTTGTAAGATGGAATGGTCCTTTACATAGATACTATAATTCTAAAGTGAAAGTTTTATTCCCACTCTGGGCCCAAAGTATTTCCTTTTGTAAAGTCACTGTTTTAAAAACAATTCCTTTGAAGTTATAATGGGACACATGAAAAATGGATATATGCATGCACACTTCCTTTTTCCTTCATCTCTCCTCTTGAATCCTTGACCTTTGCTTCTGCTTAACATCTTTCAGGATGATTCCTGTATCTCTTTCTGGGGAATTTTACTTCCCTTTTGTGATGAGTCTCACCCATGGGTTCTTAAATGTTGTGAGCCGTTAGTGTCCCACAGATTTACCTGGGAAACTATGGGGTGACACTAAAACAGGAAAAGCAGATGAGGAGAAGAAATGACGTTTTTGAAGGAAAAAGGCATAACCCGTGTTTGGATGGTTGGGTATGCGCTGGACTGCCAGCAGTGGTCCTGGGCTCCCGGGAGGTTTTCATAGCAGGGGATATTCCAGACCAATTGCTAGTTTGGTTCTACTCTGCTTGGCTCTGCTTGGCAGTCTGGCAGCGGGGGAGTGGGGGAGGTCCTCCAAGTGGAAGACACTCTCAAAAGTGACTTTTCCTCATCACCCAATTGAGAAGGAAGAGGGCAATGTAGAAAGGGATTGAAGACACAGGGTACAGCGAAGAGGGGAGGTGGTGGGAGAGAGGACCACCTCAGTCACTCTCCTGTGTGAGTTCAAGAGTCTGCTATTGTCAAATGCAGCATAAGGAATATAGTGAATAATATTGTAATAACTGTGAATAGTGCTAGGATGGGTTTTGGAAATGTCAGGGGAACATCTTATAAAGTATATGATTGTTTAACTACTATGTTCTACACCCGAAACTAATACAAAATAATGTTGAATGTAAACTGTAACTGAAAAATTAAATAAAAAACAAACAAACAAACAAAAAACCCCTACAGTCTGCTAGTGCTGTGGTTCCCAAGTACGGTCTGAATGTCCCCAAGAGACCCTGGGGAGTCAGTGAAACTCTCGCTTTTCCAACCACCTATGTGTAGGAGACTAGATTTTCTTAAGATACATCACTTAAGACAACATTGCAAAAAGTTGAATGCAGAGGCAGGTAAGAGAACATAGTTATCTTTTACTAATATAGATGTATGGTGTTATATAAAAATGTATAATACCGAATGTCTTCTCCCTATTCTTTTGCTTTGGAAAACATAGCTTTCATGTAAAATAAAAATTCTATTTATCTTATCTAAGTATTCTTTATGTTAACATATAGTGACTTTACTGTTCTTTTAAAATAAACTACTACATGAATATTTAATTTTGGTGTTTTAATTTTTAATATGGTCAACATAGATAGATATAACTCACATGAACAAAAGATCTTGGGGTTTCTCCATAACTGCTAAGAATGTAAATGGGGTCCCTCAGAGAATAAGGTGAAGAAGTTCCAGAGACATGTTAACTGTGGAAAGATTAGCCTTTCCTCTCCAAATCGATAGCTTGATTTTACTCTCAAGCCAAGTGTTTCAAGCCAAGTGTATTCCAGGTAGTTCAGTTTCCACATTTTGCAGCCCTGTTTGATCGCAGCACGTGCTTCCTCATTGACTGAACCCAGTGCCATCACCTACCTCATGTCTTCCTTCTTCCCGCGGGTGTCTGCAGGAAGTGCTCCACACTGCTTCGCACAATGTAAACAGGGAGGATGTGTGCTTGGTCCAGAGATTTAATCAAGAAATAAAAGTGAAGAGACTCAAGTTTTGGTTGTGGTCCTCCTATTGGCTTCAGAATGAGCATATAATTAACATAACGAACGGATGAACTCATGTCTGAAAAATGAATAATTATAGGTCGTTTTGCCATGAAGTTGTGAACTAAAAGAACTCTTTAAATGTATGTACATTCCTGGCTGCAGTGCTTTCTATTTTTTTTAATTTTTATTTTGGAGATCCAATCAGCTTATGAAGTTTATTCTCACTGATTGCAGTGCTTTTTAGAGTGGGGCTGGAGAATTTGAGGCAAGTGGACTGGAAATCCTCAAACCCAGGACCTGGCAGACTTACCCACCCAACACAGGCATCTCTGGAAAAAGCAGCCTCCTCTCTCAGATAGACTTTTAGCAGGTGGCAGAGAGGGGGGAGTTGAGTCAATATCCCCAGATGATTTCCCAATTAGATGTCTTAGTCTTTCTTTCCCAGTGAGGAGGGAGAGAGAATGTGACAGAGAGGTGAAGCATGTTAATCCTGGGGCAGCTCCCTCTTTGTGGGAATAGGAACAAACATTAACCCACACACACTCCTTCATTCATTCAAGGATACTGAGTGCCTGCTCCATGGCCGCTGCTGTGCTGGTTGCTGCTTCTGAGCGAGCCCGCCTTGAGGAGGAAGTTTGTCCTAGGCTGTCGAGGAGCTAGCTAGGAGGCACAGGGCCAGCCTGTTTGTAGTCTAAAGAAATCCAAGGCTTGATATCCAGGATTGCATGATAAATGCCAGATGGGAGGGGTCAGAGATGGGCATCAAGGTCTAGCCTGTAGATCCATGAACTCAGAGCTGGGGCAATAGGTCAGCACCTCAAATATGTGAGGAACAAACAAGGGGGGGCGTTCATCTGGACAGTTGTACTGCTTCCAGGTACAAACGAACAGCTTACCTGTAGGAACCAGCAGGTGTTTTGTTGGCAGAAGAATAAGATTTGCTTAAGGGACCAAAGATAGAGTGATTAGGGTTGGATCTCGGAGAGAGAATTTGTCACCTACCTACTACATGCTAGATGCAGGCACTCTTCCCAGTATGGTTTTGAGTTTCCAGGTCTCTAAGTTCCTAAGGCCTCTTGTGGAGGATAAAGTTAGGGGCACTTGATGGTCTCCAACACCCGTGGTAGCTTGGGTACTGCCGTTGTTTGTCATCACAGCTGTGGCCGACCTTAAGTTTCCTCTAGCACGTGCGCTCGTGCTCCACTCTGCCCTCCCTGTACTTCCAGTTCTCAGGAGGTTGCCGCTCCTCTTGTTCTGTTCTAAGCACCACTCTCCTAGCTCCAGGGCTTCAGAGTTCGAGGGCATCCCTCCTCACCCTAACTAATTACAACTCTTTGATGATCAAAGGATCTTGCTCTTTGCATTTTATTGTGGTCTCCACTGAAACCCTTGGAATGTCTCCCACAAAATCAGAGTGCGGGAGTCCTTAAAGGGCACATATGGTGACCCATCATATGTATTCTTCTTTTTTAAATTTATTTTTTAATGAACAGATGTCAGTGCTTTAAAAAATATTTATTGAATTTAGAGAGAGAGGAAGGGAGCAAGAGATAGAGAAACATTGATTTGTTGTTCCACTTATTTATGCATTCATTGGCTGATTTTTGTATGTGCCCTGACCAGGGATTGAACCCACAACCTTGGTGTACTGGGATGGTACTCTAACCAATTGAACTACCTGGTCAACACTCAACTGTATTCTATACTCACTCTGAACCAGGGCCTGAAGGTGAATTGTATGTAAGGTGATCACATAATCTGTGCAAACTGACAATTTTGAGTGTAAATGGACATGCTATGACTCATTATGCTAGAACAACAGGGATATAAGATGGTTGTCTTTCTGGACTTTTCTCTGGTATGCCTGAATTTTTTAGGGATAGTGGTCAGATGCCCAACTATTATTCTGACAGTTTCCTTCCTATTGTCTCCCAAGAAGAGAATTCTCACGCAAATTCCACTCCTGTTGACTTGTTCAATAAAATAAAAATAGTAGAGAACATCTATATAGTGCTTACCATAAGTTAAGCACTATTGTGTGTGTTTTTACACTTGTTAACTTATTCAATCCTCATATTCCTCCTGAGACTGGAGTTCTATTTTTCTTCTCATTTACAAATGAAAACAAACAAACAAAGAAACAAACAAACAGGAACGGCAGAGTTTAAATAGCTTGTTCAAGTTTGTATAGCCAGTAAGCAGCAGAGCCAAGATTTGAACCTAAGAGGCCCCAGGGCCTGGACATTTAGTCTAATCCACATTTATCGAGGGCCTTCTATGTGCCTGAAAGAGTTTCAGGTATGGTGGTGCCAAAGTGAATGGATATGATGCCTGCTTATGGTTCAGTTCCCCAACAGAGAAGATCAATGAGGCCCACCCTTGTGGAAGGAAAAGCATGCACAGTGTCCTGTAGAGAGGGCCGGCCATAGCCTCGTGTAACATGCGGTTTTATATTCAGCTTGCAAGTCATCTACTTGGGTGGCTGCTGCCAAGCTACCTTGGTTTTCAGTTCTCAGATTTCCTTATTATGGGCTATCCTTTGAACCCATAATCAAAATCCTTCAATCAGAAGCAGTGGTCCCAAAGCAATGCACACTATTTAGGAAGCTGCCAAGGAATGCTCTTAACAGGCAAGGAGGGTCAATCAGAACATGCTGGTTGCTCTGTCTCCAATTGTCAATATCCCATGCCTTCTTGCTTGGGGCTTTTCTGGTTTTGCAGCAAAAAAGATGGGAGCAGAGTCTCCAGGGACAATCTTGTTTCAATGTACATCCCCCCAAAGTATGATATAGTCATGTGATGACTATACACCATTTTGGGACTATCTTGGTTATGGCCTCCTGTAAAATACATAACGTTGAAACACAAGCATTTGCATAGTACAGCGGAAGGTTTGAATCTTGTTGTGGCACAGAGGGTTTTTTTTTTTTTTTTTTGGCAAAGAGCACTGTTGTGAGAAACAGAGTGCTTATTGTTTAGCAAGTCAGAGCCCTGTACTGGCCAAGGAAATGCTGATGAAGTAGTTACACTCTGCAGAGGGGTGAGAGGTGTGAGGTCTGCATGAGAAAATAGAAGAGCAAATGGGTTCTCTTTAAGACCTCCTTCCAATGGTGCAAAGGCAATGGCGTGCATGTGCCCATGTGTGTGTTTACAATGAGAAAAATTACAAATAACCAATAAGGAGCTCTGGTGCCCTGACCGCCCCAGCTCAATGGTATTGTTCTGTCTGCTTTGATCTATCCGTGCTGTGCGACGTACAAAGCACGTAGACATTCCTTCTCATCTGAGTCCTCCCTCCTGTCTGTTATAATTGAAAAACTCTGAAGGAAGTTAGGATGGGAAAACAGTATTTCCAAATAGGGCATTTCTCAAGCATAGTTTTCCCTAAATGAAGAACTATCTAGCATGTTGAAGTTAACCTAACCTGTTATCCAACTACACTGAGCACTGCTTGTTGAGTGCTTGACCTGATGAACACTTTGTAGGGGTCAGGGGTTGGCTGGTGACTAAAGTCAACCCAGACATCTCTCATCCTCATACCAACTTGCAGATGGGAAGAATAAGGCTCAGAGAGTGTAGACAGTTTGTCGTCGTAGCAGATCCAGGATCCAAGTCCAAGCTGGTCAGATTGCACCAATGTACCATGAGCCTCCTCTGTATCTTCCTATGCATGCTGAGAGGACCCTTGGAGAAAATTCTTATTGATATGTTCATATTCAAATTAATGAGCTTTACAAACGGAGTTGGAAACTCCTAAAGAACAGGGGTTGTGTGTGTGTGTGTGTGTCACACACACACACACACACACACACACACACACACACACAAAGACACCCAAAGAGTTGCAAATACAGATTTAGCACAGTCTTAAATCTTACAGAATTTGTTCCCTGCATTTTGTTCTAAAACGTCTCATACATACGACAAAGTTGAAAGGATTTTAAGCGAACATTTGTGTACCACCTAGATTCTGCCATTAACATTTTACCATACTTTATCATCTATCTATTATGTATCATCTTTCTATCTATACCTCTATCATCCATGAGTCTGCCTTTTTTGGATGCATTTCAAAGTAAATTATAGACATCAGCACTCTTCCCCTTAAATACTTCATAATGCAAATGTGTAACTGAAGTTCGATATTTGTTTACAGTCTTTTGAGGCTGATTTAAATACATATACGCTGAGTTTTCATAAAATCATAAATCTGTGTAACCCAAAGTGCTTTCAAGATATAAAATATTACCATCACCTCAGAAAGTTCCCTCTTCCCAGTCATACCTGTCTCCCTTTCCCCATTGAGATAACCCTTGTTTCAATGTTTCCACCAATGTAATCTTATTCAAGACTTCTTCCACTGTGTATAATATGTTTGAGAATCAACTATATTGCATGTATCAGTAGTTTGTTCCTCTTTATGTATTGCTGAGTGGTGTTTCATATGAATATGCTATAGCTTGTTTATTGATTTTCCCACTGATGGACTTTTTCCCAGTTTTTGGATTTCATGAAAAAAGCTATTATGAATATTCTCGTACAAGTCTTTTTGTGAGTGTATGTTTTTGTTGCTGGGTCATAGGGTAAATGTATCTTTAGTTTTAAAGAAATTTTCAGACTATGTGTCAAAGCGGTCACCCCATTTTATTGTCCAACCAACAATGTATGGTCATTCTGGTTGTTCCAATGTCCTTGCTAGTGTCTGGTGTTGCCTGTCTCTTAAAATTTAGCCACTCTGGTGGGTGTCTAGGTAGAAAACTGATGTTGATGGCAATGATGATAGTTATAATGGAGTGAATAATATCCCTCTAGCACAAATCACAGCTGATATTCCTTAGATTTCCCATGGAAACTCTGTGACTTTAGCTTCCTAAGTACCCGCCCTAATGTTTTCTGATTGACAGATGGAAGTGCTCAGGGCAGTACTGATTTTCAGGCTATTGCTCCTAGTACAATAAGCTCACTTAGGGTTTCTTTGTGTAGCCTGGATGTTTAGCTTTAACCCTTGTGACATTTCTTGACTTTCCTTCTTTGTCAGACACACTTCTTAGTCCAGATTTCAATTTCTCTTCCTTTTCAGAGTTTTCACCCAGCAAAAGGTTGATGATTTAAATGTCAAAAGAAGCAGACTCCAAATAAAAGGCAGAATAAACAAATTTTGAAGACTCAGACCTTTCTTTCCTGTCATTGTTACTTCCCAAGCCTCTTCTGATTTCCACAGAACAGTCTGGGAAAAAATCAGCTGGGAGTTCGCAGAGCTGCTCTTCTCGCTTAGCTCTGCAGCTCTGCTGCGGGGTTATTTCGTCCATCTGGGTGGGGTGCCTGGACTTTTGTGGGCCTCAGTTTCCTCACAAAACAAGTGATATTTAAGATTTTATGTTTTTTTGAAATTTCAAAAAAATTCTTCTAAACACTTTTCTGTTTTTGTTTAGAAGAATTTTAAGTCCTTATGGCAAAGATTCTAATTTAAAAGACTTAAAAAGTGATCCTATAATATTTCCTACATCCCCTCCAGTACCTTAATGATACCCTGATCTATTCATGAGAACAGGTGTCCCTTTTATATTTTGATTTAAAGGTTTTCTTAATTATGCCCTTGACTGTTATCAGATGCTACAGTTCACTCACAAGGAAGGATTCGACCTCAAACTGCAGAAGCGATGGGTGAACTGGTATTTATTTTGCATCTGCTCTGGGATCCTTTTGGACAGACTGGGTATTTGCACTGGAGTTGTTTTTCCCCTTCGCATTGTTATTCTATGCCGTCCAGTTGTAGTTTGTAATTGGGAGGTGGTGGTAAAGAGAGAGAAGAGAGTGAGAAAGAATGTCCGTGGGCTATCATTTTGGAACAGGAAGGAAGGGAGATAGGAATAGCTAGAGAGGATTGGCTTCAGGGGAAATAGCCCAAATCTCCGCTAAAACCAGATAAGGGTCAGAGAGATAGAATCTGCTGATAAAGGTGTTTTCCTTTTCATTGCTACTTACAAGGGGAGTTTTCCTGGGTTTTTATTCCCTGCAGCCCCAGGAAGAGAAAGTATCCTGGTCGCAGAGGAAACCTTCCACTAGAGACAAACCACAGTCCTCAAATTCTCTCCAGCTATAAGGTTTCAAGCACAAAATTCTTGAGCAAACACACCAAGCGCCTCTCTGCATTGATTGTGATTTTTGGTGCTAGAGAGAGCACTGCAGATGATGCTGAAGGTCAAATGAAGGTAGAGAAACCGCAAAACAGCATGCTGCACCACCCAACTGCAAGCTAATTGGGAAGGAAATGGTTTCAAACCGACAGACTGTGGCCTGATAACCAGAATCTCATAGGGACAAAAGGTTCGTGTCATTTAAAGGGGTAGCTTTGCCTATTTAAATTGTGCAAACAAAAGAAATGAAAACCCCCTCGTGGGATGAGAAGTTCTATTAGCAGATATTACCATCCTTGCTTTTATGCCCTCCTGTGTCACAAACCCTGAACATGTGCTGCGTGTCCTCAGGCGTTCATTGGTTAATTTACTTATTCAAAGTAAGGCAACAACAACAAAAAAGCAACAGAAAACCCCCAAACAAATTGTATACCGGGGCACAGACAGCATTAAGATGCAGTGCACAATTTTGATATGTGAGTTTTTAAAAGAAATGTGTTCGGTCTGAAATTGTACATATGTTAAACTCTAGAGAAAGTAAGAAGCCGACAACAGTACCACTCTGGGAAATAAAACAAAAATCCTTTAAAGGTACGGCTCTGCTGAGAACCAGAGGCACTTGATCTAATATCAGGTACTACTCTGTAGCTAACAACAGCCATTTTGGGCTTGCCTTTAATCAGCGCTTCAATAAAGGCCACTGGAGGAGGCCCATTTTTCTATCATATGGATGTGGTAAAAGTTAATTATATACTTAATTATATCCTTTGATTCTGAAGCCTTTACAGAATGCCTACAAAAGTAACCTTGTATATATTCCCTTATATTTTCAAGCTGCATTGTAATGAGTGAACTAATGCAAGATAATTAATACTTTAAACTTTATATTTAATTGGGTCTTTCAAAAACATCATGTGGCTAGCCCTTATGACACTACTTTGTGGTTGACCAGGCATCGCCTACATTTTGCTGAGGGGAATAGTCGAGTCCAGAAATGTTAAGGAACTTATTTTTGTCACGAAAGAAGTTGAGGTAACATTCAAACCAACCTTTTCCTCTTGTCTCAAAGGTTAATGCATGGATTCTTCTGCCATGGGCTCTGGTAGTCCTGTGCGTTTTGCAGATCGTTACTGTATTTAGTTCAGCAGCAGTGATACCACAATATTTAACTGTGGTTTGATGACAAGCTCCTGTGTTTAAAAGAAATGAATGTGACGTAGAGAAAGAACATTGTACACGCAATCATAGTTACTTCCTGTTTTATGCTTCTGGATAGAGCATCCTTTCCAGAGTAACACTGCTACTGCTACTACTTAAGAAGAAAACCAAAAAGTAAACAGACTTGTTGCTATTTATAATTTTTTTATAGTTGCGATTTCATTTGTGGATTTATGTTTAATATCTAATTATTGCTCCACAGGATTTCTCAATCTTGAGAGCATTTAGAATCAAGAAATGCAAAGCAACATGTTATATTTGTAGTGTTTTAAAGTATTTTTAAATTTTTTATTTGCAGTTGACATTCAATTGTGTTAAAGTATGTAAGAAACTTTCCCAAGCCCAGCAGGGATAGCAAGTGCATGGCACACAGGACAGTCCTGGCCGGTATGAAGCTATCGTTTGGCCTGTGGAAAATTTAGGAAAGTATCAGGTTTGTGAGTAAACTTTACCTTACATAATAAAGTTATGCTTTGGGTGTCTGGTACGAGAATATTAGTATTCCCATGAGAAATGTGACTTACCAGACAAACTGAGTATTATTAAACCCTAAGCCATAAGATGTGCACCAGTTCTACACACCAAAAAGGTGATTTGATAGAAAACTAACCTGTCCTATGATTTCCCAATTCCAGTTTATCACAGTATCAGAAGTTCTGGTATTTGGAGCCATTACTTTGGTTTAAGGCTCTGTGTGGGGAAGGTCCCTATTAAAATGTGAGTATACTGCTCTTCAATTCATTTGCACTTTATTATCAGATTGGAGGAGGAAAGGGATCATAGCTCTAAGGAATGAGAGGGGCTGGGAAAAGTGTTTTCAATGGGCCCTCTGCTCTCTTGACTGTGTGCCTCTCTGAGTGTCTATTGTATTGTTTTAAATCCACCTTCGTTGCCATGGACATTCGACTCTACCTCAACTGTCCACTACATTCTTACCTTTTTTCCTGTAGTGTTTTCTGAGCTACCTGGGAAGAAATGAGCTCTCCCCCACCCAAATTCCTAATATTCATGATTTCTATCATTCACTTATCAACTTTTGTCTTTGTTTCAGTTATCTTTTCATTTGTACATATCTTATTTGCCAACTTTGGTGTCAGCTCCTGGGGCGATCAGGAACCAGGTTGGTGACCCAGAGCAAGAGAGGGTAACTGGGGTGGGGGTGAGAAGCAGTGGCTGTTGCCTGTCCATGCGGCATCCTGGGTTCCATCATGATGTTTTTACCTGGATTCTGCCTTCTGCCTATTCCCTTTGTACTGATGTCTTCCTGGCTTTGGTTTTGGCTTTAAGGTCCAGATTGTCCTCAGTTTCTCCACCCAAAGGCCATACAAGGTGTCGCTCATCGATCACTGGATCTTTGCAGGGCCATTCCGCCGGAAGAGGAGCTGTGCTTCGGTTCAGGGGCAGCGGTGTCAGTACCACTCTGGAAGTCATTACGGCTCTGCTTCCTTGGCAGGACACTAGGTGTCAGGTTCTGGCCTTTAGGTTGAGGCCCTGACAGAATCAGGTCATTGAGGAATGGGCCAATTTGTGGGCAACAAATCTTGTTACCCAACCAGCCCAAGACCTGGTGTGGAAGGTATGGTTGCAAAATTCTAAGATAATCTCCATTGATCTGTGCTTTGTATAATTTTCTCCCCTTGAGTTGGGGGGAAGGACCTGTAGCATGTTTCTGACCAATAGACTATGGCAAATGTGATGAAGTATCATCCTAATGATTCTGTTACATTATATGGCAAAGGAGAAGATCCCTACTTAGTTGACTTTGGGTTAGTCAAAAGGGAGATTATCTTGGGTGGGCTTGACCTTGGTGAAACCTTTAAAAGAAGACTGGGGCCCACCCTGAGGTCCGAGAGATTCTCCTGCTGGTCATGAAAGAGAAGTAAGCCATAATGAGTCTGCAGATGTAAGGATATGAATTCTTTCAACAATTACATGAGCTTGGAAAAGGACCTTGAGCCTCAGAAGAGACCTATGTCCTGGACAACATCTTTATTGCAGCAAAGGATCTGTCTATGATGTGCCAAATGCCTTACTTGTGGAAACTGTGAGATAATAAATGTATGTTATGCAAACTCTAATTTTTGTGGTAATTTATTATGCAAAAAACTAATGCAGGTGGACACCACAGACAGTTGCTCCACCTTTAGGCTGACCTGCACTGATATTTACATGGATGAACACATCAAGAGAGTGATGCTCTGATTCATGACACCACTGAATGTTACGACATCATTGTTAATAACAAACGCTCTGAAGCCCGACCACCTATGTGACTTTGGGCAGGTTACTTAACATCTCTGTGTCTTGGGTTCCTCAGCAAAAAAGTGAGAAGAATAATAATAGCACCCAACTCATTGATAGTGTGAAGATTAAGTGAGATAATACATGTATAGAACATGAAAAAGTGAATGCCTCATACATAGTAAGCATTTAGTAAATATTACCAATTGTTATTTATAAAGGGATTGTTAGAAATTCCTTTGTGAGTTAGGCTAGCAGGTGGAAGTCTGCTGTTGCCAGTTTTTTCCCTTTGTTGGTCCTTCATCACTAGCTTAAGGTAATGCTTGGGGTCTTTATACTGGCCCACAGAGGTGCTAACCTTATTCTCATAAACAGTAAGACATGTGGGGAAATCCACAACTGAGAGACCATATAATGAACGTAGATCAAAAGTCTGGGTAACATCTCTTTGGTCCCTTGAAATTTAGCCTGGAATGTCAATGAAATATTTAATAGAACTCACAGAATAAGAACAGACAGAGGTTGGAGAATAAGGAACAAACTGGCTCATGGATTTGGGAATTAGTTTTGTTTCAGTAGATATGGATCTTCAAATTGGCGTTCCTTTTAGTGATTTGGAGAGACAATAGATATGTTTTTTGGAGCACGTTGGGACGATGCATGCAAATTGTTTGGCACAGTGGTATATAATAAATGCTCAGGAATAATTGGTGGCTGTGATGCTGTTGATGGTGATTTTGATGGTGATAGTTGTATGGAGAAGTCCTATACATGAGTTTCTCTGTACCTCCAGGAGCTCAGTTGCAAGGGCTGGGACTAGGGATTCTAGGAGATAAACAGGATGGGGTGGAGTTGTTGATATACGGTGGGTGATAACCTTAAGGTGATTGAGGTTTCAGTGCAGCAGGGACCTGTTTGGAGGAAGACTTTATTAATATCCAGAGGGGGAAGAAAGAAAGCTGAAACTCTGCTGTCTGCTAGGGAAAACCAAGAAACTTTCAAAATGCTCTGGGACCAAGTTTTTAGAAAAAATCAAAGAGTGAAGCAGTGGAGGAGCAGGCTGGGTGGGGGAGGTGCCATATAATCAGCGTGGAAGAGTTTCCTCTCCATGGACAACCCCACAAGAATTGCAGGAACAGGGAAGCAGCAGGTTCCCCAGGACAGTGACATAAGGTAGCCGAGTGTAACGATGTCCAGCTCACCCATAGATGCTATCCCATTATTGGTGTTCTACTCATGTTTGTTTGACGATGAAGTGTTTCCAGGAGAGGGGAAACCCAGGTCCGAAGAGGGGAATTCCTGGCATCCCGGGGGCAATGTGAGGGCACTAGTGGGTGTGGGAATGGTCAAAGCTACTGAAAGGTGAGAAAAGTTTTGCTCAAAAAGGAAACTGGGGTGAGGGGCATTGCTAATAGTGAAGATTCACCTTTTCTGACTTTATATTTTGCTTGGGGCTGACCCTGGCTAACATGAACATTTTGGCTCAGCCTAATGACTTTATAAAAATAACTTTTTCCAGCACTTCCCTCTTGTGGGGCATGTGGGGGTGGAGGGAGGGTGAAAAAGGCACACTTTCTGGCTTTGATGAATCATTCCAGATAGCAGGAGGTTTTAGTCTGCTTTCATGCTAGATCAACTTCAAGATCTCAAACTGTGTATTATAATTAGCAATGCAAACCTCCAGAGAATAATCTCTTACTCTAAAGAAAATGTCGAGTGGACTTGGTAGAGGATTGTTGTAGTCTTTTTTTTTAAATGGGTTTCAGTGTCCAAGCTGAGTGAGGCAGCCGCTCTTCAAAGATGGAGTCTGATATTGAGATGATCTTTATTAATAAGCATAGGCCAAATGGTAGCAGAATTCTCTTTGGTGGTTAATGGCCCTTTAGTAGTTAGTCTGCAGTGTCACAGAGAGAATGACAGTGCAGCAATATTTCTGTGGAAGGAGAAGAAAACCTGTTGGCTCCATCTGAGGCGGCGAGCCTCCTTTCTCAGACTCCTGTTGGATCTCTCAGGGCAGAGGATACTCACTCTTCCCCACTGGTCTCAAGGTCTGTGCTCAGTTCTGTAACGGATGGGTTTCTGTGAGCACAGAGGCTCCATGGAGGAGAGAACAGTCAAGAAATAGGGAGAACTCTTTGGTGACATTTAAAAAAAAATTATTTATTTCTTAGAGAGAGGGGAAGGGAGGGAGAAGGAGAGAAACATCAATCAGTTGTCCCTCTCATGCCCTCAACTGGGGACCTGGTTCCCAACCCAGGCGTGTACCAGGACTCGAACATATGACCTTCCAATTTGCAGGCCAGTGCTCAACCCACTGAGCCACACTAGCCAGGGCCTTTGGTGACATTTTTTTTTGAACAATTTTTTAAATATTGTATTTATTTTTCTAGAGTGGGGAATAGAGAGAGCAAGAGAGAGAGAGAGAAACATCAATGTGTGGTTGCCTCTCATGCTCTGATCCCTCTGCACTGGGGACCCAGCCCACAACCCAGGCATGTGCCCCAACTGGGAATTGAACCAGTGATCCCCTGGTTCGCTGACACTCAGTTCACTGAGCCACACCAGCCAGGGCCTGTGGTGACATTTTTGAAGCCTTCTCTAAAGTCTACTTCTGTGCAATAATAAATCTCCTTTCTATAATTCAGTTTGAGTTGTTTTTTTTCCTTCACTTTCAATTTAGAATTCCCATAGTCACAATATTAAGGAAAACATAATAAAACGTTGCCTTACCCCCCGAAACAGATGCTATGATAGGGAGATATAGTTTCCTGGGTTAAGACTCTCACAATTAAGGTAAGAATTTTAAGGGCAGCATTTACTTTCCCCTAAATGGTACTCCCAGCATTTTTCTTGATGTTCGCATAATTAAGGTCCAGCTCTGTTTGAACCGGCAAACAAGCCCAGAATGAGTGAAATTTCATGCCTGGGCTATGGCAAGTTTGGAGAGGGTCAGGCTTGTCGCAGGTGTTAGGACAAATGCATTTTGGCCACCTCGAGCATGGGATTTCTACAAATAAGAGAGGACTCTGGAGAAGCGGTGTGCTGGGTTAAAAAGAGCCCTGGGCAGGAAGCAGGAGGGAATGGGGTTGTGCCTCTATTAGCTTGTGACCTGGGGACAAGGAATTTAAGTGCCCACAGCTCAGCTTCCTCATTTATAAAACAAGGGGCCTAAACTAAATGATCTGGAAGACCCTTCGAGCTCAGAAGATCTATGACTTACAGTGTCCAGGCATCCAGCCGGCCTTCCCGGGACAGCGAATTTCTCAGTTTCCTGGGGTGGCCCTGGTGGGGGTGGGTTTCCTTGGGAGGAGATCTCAGTTCTGCAGCTGGCTACCTTAGAACTGGAAGGCTGAGTGCTCACAGACTTCACCTTCACATCCAGGGGCTGTTTGCTTGATTTCCCAAGGTTAAGTAGGCAGCTGCCACTGTATGAGGAAAAAAATGAATAAAGATGATCCACCTCCTCCCTATTCATTTATTAATGGCAAAACATCAGAAGAATTTAGCCTTTTTGAAAGACCACTAAGACTTTTCTGAAGTCAGGAAGCAAGTTAGCAGCTAGGCTGAGACTGGGGCCTAGGTTGGCTCAGGGAAAGCACAGCTGAGAGCTGGAAAGAGAAACTTCACCTGCTTCTGAGCCCTGCCAAAGGCTGCCCTCCTAGCATCTCTGCATTAGGGGTGGGGGTTCCCCTAGAGAGACTGCTGTTCCCTGTGGTGAGCAGCTGAAGCAGCAGGAGCTTGCAAAGGGCCCCTTCAGTGAAGGTCCTCATGGGTCATGACTTTGAGCGAGAAGGAAGTCGAATCCTCGCCAGCATCTTGGCTTGTTGCAGCCCACTGATTTGTCTTTCTAACTCCTTATCATAGAAGGCACCATATTAAAGTGTACAATTCTGTGGTTTTCAGTATGTTCACAAGGTTGGGCAGCTGTCGCCACTATCAAATTCTAGAACATTTTCACCACCCCCCCCCAAAAAAAAACCCCCAAACCCTTGCACCCATTAGCAGTCGGTCCCTTCCTCCCAGCCTGTTAGCCACTAATCTACGTTCTGGCTCTGCGGATGGTTTGCCTCTCCTGGTCGTTTTATACAAGTGGGATCGTATAACCCGTAGACTTTGTGCCTGGCTTCCTTCACTTGGCATAGTGTGTTTAAGGTTCTCCACCTTGTACGACATATGCCAGTGCTTATTTCATTTTATAGATGAATAATATCCCATTGTGTGAGTATATCGCATTTTGTTTATTTATTCATCATTTGATGGACATTTGGGTTGTTTTCACTTTTGGGCTATTGCAAATAATGCTGCTGTGGACATTCACATACACATTTTGTCTAACAAAATGTTTTCATTTCTCTGGTATATTCCTAGGAGTGGGAAAGCTGAGTTATATGATAATTTTGTTTAATTTTTTGAGGAACGGCTGAACTCTTTCCACATCACACATTTCTTTTCAACCACAGGTACACACACAAACAAATAGAAACTGCTGCCATCTTTGGATGGAAAGGATGCTGCTATGTTATCATTTATGTATCTTCCTTGTACTATAGGGTTTTCTTCTGATGTTATAGTCATTAGTAAGTTGGAAGGAATTTCAATTTTGGAATTAGAAATACCTGGAATAGTGCCTTACATTTTGTCAGTCCTTAGTTTCCTCATCTGCAAAATGGGCCCAGGATTGCTGGGAGTCTTGAATGAGGCAACGGCCATAGAGTCCTTGGCCAAAGCCTGGCACTAGCAGTTACTGACTCAGCACCATTGCTCCTTGTCCTTCTCCAGAAGAAGGAGAGTGTCTTTGCTTTGTGTGCCCAGTACCTGGCAAGGTTCCTGACACTAAATAGCTGTAAAATACTGGTCGTTAAATGAACGAATATATGATGAGGGCACAAGTGAATGCATTCACATGCAGAATAATGCCTGCCTGCAGTAATTGTTCAAAAATGTGAGGTGATGGAGTGAATGCATTAAAAAAGCCAGCATTAGAACTATAGGGGAAATGCTTTTCTTAAAAACAGTTCCTGACAGAAAAATAGAGTTACCATATGACCTAGAAATCCCTGTTCTGGGTATCAACCAAAAAAAACTCAAAATCATTTATTTGCAAAAACATATGCACCCCTATGTTCATTGCAGCATTATTCATGGTGGCCAAGACATGGAGACAACTAAAGTGTCCTTCGACAGAGGATTGGATAGAGAAGGTGTGGTATATATTATATACAATGGGATATTATTCAGCCATAAGAAAGATGAAATACTGCCATTTGAGACAATACAGGTGGACATTGAGAATATTATGCTGAGCGAAATTGTCATCAGTGAGAAAAAGCTAAGAGCCGTATGATTTCACTCATACATGGGACACGAGTGAAACTCACAGACACAGACAGCAGTATGGTGGTTACCAGAGGGAAGGGGGTGGAGGGGACAATAAAGTGTAAAGGGGGCCAAATACATGGTGATGGAAAATGGGTGGTGGGCACACAATGCAATATGTAGATTAGATCATGTGTTATGGAATTTTTCACTTGAAACCTGCATGGCCCTGATTAACCAGGGTCACCCAATAAATTTAATAACATAAAAGAAAAAAGTTCCTGGCAAATATTTTTCCTGGCATTTGGGAGACTCTGCCTAAGATCAGTCACAGGCAACATGTGCAGCTGTCTCCTTCCTTTTGAAATTAATAGGTCTGTGCTCAGGCTGCTATCTGTCTCTACGTGGGAGGAGCAGCCTCCTCATCTTAGGAGTCATGGTCACGAGGCAGTTTCCTGTCTGTCATCATTGGAATTCCACAGTGGGAGAGCCGGAGAAAGCCTGTCTGTCCTGCTTGGATGCTCCTATTTGTCGCTTTCACGCACTGGCATCCAGGGACATGACTCTGGACATGCCAGGGACAGCCTGGCACGCAAGGCGATAAGACAATTTAGCTGAACACAAATTGAATGATTGCAGCCTCAAGTCCCAATCAAAGAGATTTACGGTGTTTTTAAAAAGACACTGATGTTGACCTGACTAGTGAGAAGATGCATAGAGACTGCACTGAGCAAGGAGCCGTGTATGAACCATGAAATAAATGTGGCTGCAGCATCTTAGTCATGATTGTCTAGGAATAGAAATCAATCCTGTACTTCAAGATTTAGATACGCTTCCCATATAGCTGGCACTTTATAAGAATGGTGCAAGTTTTTGTTAAAAGACTTTAAAATGCACAGGAGATAGATGATAAGAATCCGAAGAAATTTCTGTTCATGAACAGGAATGAATTTTTCTGCTGTAGGTTTTTTCTACAGAAGGTCAGGCAAAATACAATTACTTACATAACTCAGGCAGTAAAATCCTGTGGGAGGGTGGGTAGGAGTGGGGGGGTCATGAATTCTTACAGATGGTCTGTCCTTACCGAGCAGATTTAGATGCCTGCCTCCCCATTTCTTTCTCCTGTTCTATACATTGGCACTCATGTAAACCTGCATAGTATGACTATATGTATTTTGGTGACGTGGGGCTGGAACTCAGGACAGATGGTGAGATTAAGGTATCTTTTGGGGGCTTTGCAACCTGTGCTGGATGGTTTCTACGTTAAACCCCTCAGTGGATCCCACTGTGTATGTATGTCAGGGCTAAAGCTGAACCGAATTGTTCTTTGTCCAAGGAAGCCACTGCCCTTTTGCCAGCAACACTTTTGGGTCTGTGGGGCAGTACACAGCATCTGCCCGGCTAGAGGAAAGGGAGACTAGATTACAGTCCATGAGGTTATTTCCCCCTGGGCTCTGTTCCTTCTCTGAAATAAGATTATCTCTCTAATCATTGTTTTCCTGATTGTGCTCTGAGGAGAACTAGGTTTCCTCCAAGAGTTCCCCTGCGGCATTCTGACGCAAGGTGGTGGTGGTGAGGGGGAACAGGTGGATGGATCTCTGAGCCCCAAACCCTCCTTCAAAACCATTTTGCTTTCTCTGTTCTATCCATTGGCATTCACTCAAAGATGTTACTTGCAAATAGATGTGCTTTTCAATCGTGTTTGAAAAACCACTGGACTTGTGAGTTTCTTAAGCTCTGTTCTCACTTTAAAATTTGGAGACCTGAGTTTCCAGCCATCCCTGGCCACCTGATTTTCTTTCTCTGTTCTGAGAGAGGTGAGTTGTCAGGATGAGCCTTAGCTCAGTGCTATGGTGAGGGTCCATTTCTACAGTTCAGAACCTGCTATAGAGTCAGCTGCTACAGAATAAAGGCCAAGGAAGCTGCCAGGTCTAATGACAAGTTCCACGCACTCTGGTGACCTCATTTAGTAACAGGCGAGCTTCTGCATCTGCATCTGGCTCTTTAGTGACAGAAACCCAGGACTTTGTTATTCTCTTTAGGACTCCCTGAAACACCTCTGTCTGTCTCACAAAATGAGCCTCCAGAGTGGTATGAGAAGGCCCTCCCTTGATTAACTATCTAGTCTATTAGCCCGAAGGCTTTCACAGGACGAGGGATTGGTAGGCAGCTCAACACTCTGCAATGGGCTGCTTGGTGTATATGCTAATGAAGTGACCATCTGCATCAAATAATTATAAGTGGTCTCCCCTGACTGCTCCCCATGTGCTAGCACAGACTGAGGGGAGGGCCCCCTTTACGGCCACTGAAGCCCGGGAAGGAGAGGATGGGGCGGAGTCCTGTGTATTCCTCCACTCGAAGGCACACAACCTGCTGGGCGGACAGGTGCTGGCAGTATGTCCATGGGCGATGAATCCGGCTTGTCCTAGGAGCTGACAACTATATCTCCGTCTTGCTGGATTTGCAAACTGACACAACATAAGGAATGTCACTCTCTGTTACTTGATAGTCACACGCATCTCTGTTGCACTGGAAGCCCTGGGAGCAAATATTTTGGTCACAACTGCCCTCTCACTTCAGCGTGATGGGCTGGAGCCGCTGCACTGGGACAGTGATGTAAGTTACCAGCCGTGTTTTGTCTCCTGGTTGTGGGTGCTGTCTGATATCCACTAAAGTGTTGAAATGATTGAAAATTGTTTTTTTTTTAAGCTCATTAAAATTTTATGGAATTTATTGAGGTGGTATTAGTTAATAAAATTACATAGGTTTCAAGTGTACAACTGTGTAGTACATCATCTATATACTGACCCAAAGTCAAGTCTCCTTCTGTCACCATTTACTGCCCCCCTTTACTCTCTTCCGCCCCCCCCATTTCCTTTTCCTTCTGGTAATCACCACACTGCTGTCTGCATCTGTGAGTCTGTGTGTGTGTTTTGCTTAATCCCTTCACTTTTTCACCCAGTCCCCCAACGCCCCGTCCCTCTGACAGCTGTCAGTCTGTTCTCTGTACCTATGAGTCTGTTTCGATTTTGTGTTTGATCGTTCTGGCCAAGTTCAACCTTTCCTTTGTTAGCTAAATAAATATAGTTGGCATTTAGACCTGATATTTGCATGCTTTTGTGCATGTCAAGTTTTACTTATTAACATTTTAAATGGTTAATGTGACTTTGGAAGCCAGACTCTAGCATGGTGCAAGCGTAACCTGGGTCTGCTCTGCCACCGGTTCTTGTCCCGGGTGTCTGCCGGTGCCGACACTGGCTTCCTGCCAGTTCTTTCTCCTCCAGCACTTTCTCTTTTCCTGAGAAAACCTCTGGCTGGCAACTTGAGGCCCAACTGAGCAGACTCCCTCAGGTGAGTGTCCATGGTGCGATTTTGTATAACTAGGAGCAGAGAACCCACTTTTATTTTCTGAGAAAAGCTAAAGAAAATCTTTTGAGAATTGTGATTGTGTGTTATATGATGGAGGAGAGGTGACAAATGTATTTCCATTTGCGTTTTATGGCAGAATCCTAGGTCACCCAGGGGAAGGTTTTCATATGTACAAGACTTCAGTTTCATCACTTTTAAATAAAGATACATACAGGTATATTTAATATTCATTAACAACATTAGAAAATAAGAAACATTATCTACGTACCTATCTATCTGTCATCTCTCCCCCCCCTTATCTAAGGCATTCTAAAAATCCAGCACTAATTTAATTTGTCTTCCTGGATAAATACACTTTAGGATTTTCATGGAACAATGGGAGACTTCAAGTAGGACATATGTGGACAGAAAAAATTTATTAGGCAAAAGAATTAAATCCTTAATGAGAAATCTCATTTTGGCTTTCAACTCACTCTAGAAAGAACATTGTCTTCAGTTACAAGTGTTTTATTTCCTCTCCATTTCAATAGTTCTTTTATGTCATTATGTTATTTGGTTCTTCAAAAAAAAATTGTTAGAAGATTGTATGTTTTAATGTTTAGATTAGGAGCTCTGAGATCTATGAGAAGAAGGCAGACTAAGCACATGTAGTGCTCTGTTCTCAGCCCTTAGAAATGCCAGAAAGCACATCTAGTCACAGAAGTCACAGACACACGTGTTCAAAGACAAGAGTGAGAGTCTTTCCAGCAGGTCATAAACTGTAGGGAATCCTGGAAAGATGGAAAGCAGACAGATTTAGATTGAAGAAGGAAACCCAATCTGAAATGCTCGCAGAGAGTGCTTTTGCAAAGTGCTGGAGAGGAGCCAAGCTGGGGTGGATTACTTGAAGCAGGGGCGTTTGAAGGCACCCACATACCCTTCTGGAGGTAGGCGATGGCTTCTGGAGCGAAACCCAGCTCCTTTCTCTCTACTGCCTGTGTTCCTGTCACAGCTTCTTGAATAGGCACAGGAGACTTTAGGCTTGGCTAGGTCTACACAGCACACAGTGAATAGCATCTTGTTAATGTGAATACTGTGCACCAGTAAAGTGTATACTTCAGGATTAATGATAATTTTCTTCCTGATTGATCTCATTTTTTTGCTCCCAAAATTAATTTCTTGTAGTATAACCTGCATGTCATACATTTGACTAATTTTAAATGTACAATTCCATAAGTTCTGACATGCATGTACTGTATGTAACTGGCCACACATGCAGTCATGATATAGTTCCTTAAAAAGTTAAACATAGAGCTATCATACAACCGAGCAATTCCCCCCCCTAGGGATATACCCAAGAGAAATAAAAATGTGCGTTCACACAGAAACTGGGATACAGGTGCCCACAGCAGCACATGGAATCACTCGCCCGCAGCTCCCTGGGCCCCGTCACAGGCGTTGCCCTCCTCTTACCTCTTACACACACAGCAATTGCTGGTTTGCTTTTATTGCCACAGTTTTGTCTTTTCCAGAGTTTCTTATAAATGAAATTACGCTGTATGCAGTCTTTTGTGTTTGGTGTCTCTCATTTATCATAAAATTTTGAGATTCATCTATATTGTTTTATGTATCATTAACTTGTTCCTATTTATTGCTGAGTGGAATTTCATTAAATGAATAAACTGCAATTTATCTGTTCAACAGTTGGACATTTATATTGGTTCTAGTTTGTGGTTATTACAATAAAACTGCTATAAACTTTCGAGTACAACACTTTGTGTAAATGTATATTTTCATTTCTTGTCAATAAATACCTGAGAGGGATTTTTGAATCATGTGATATACGACATTTTTAACTTTATAAAAAACCGCCTATGTCTTCCAATGGGTTGTTATCATTTCGCGTTCCCACCAGGAATGAATGAGGGTTCTAGTTCCTCCACATCCTTGTCACCATCCTGTTAAGCATTGTTAAAAAAATTGTAGCCATTCTATGGGCATGTGCTAAGCATCTTTACCTGTGATTTTTTTCTTTTAAAATTTTTATTTATTGATTTTGAGAGAGAGAGAGAGAGATCGACTTGTTGTTCTAACCATTCGCGCACACCCCCGCCCCCTGGTTGATTCTTGTATGTCCCCTAACTGGGGATCGAACACACAACTTTTATGCATCAGCCAATGCACCAACCACTGAGCAACCCAGCAGCCAGGGATCTTCCTGTGATTTTTGCCATTTGTAAATCTTTTAGTGAAGTGTCTAACCTAATTTTTGGTCCTATTTATAAAATAGTTTGTTTTCCTTCTTATTGATTAAGATGTAAGTCCTTTATTTGGTATATATTTTGCAAACATTTTCTCCCTGTCGTGAGAGAACGAAGTCCTTGTTCACGATAAGTATTTAGTCTTGCCATTAAGTATCACAAATGTTTGCTGTGGGGTTTTTATAGCTGCTCTTTATCAATTCAAGAAAGTTTCTGTCTCTTCTTAGTTTGCTGAGAGTTTTTATCATGAATGGATATTGAATTATGCCACATATTCTTTCTGAATCCATGGAGATGAATTTGTGGTTTCCCTTTTTGGGGAGTTTGTTAAAATGGTGAATTACATTGATTGGTCTTGAACATTAAACCAATCTTGTGTTCCTGGAGTGAATTGCACTTGGTTATATGGTGGAAATTTTTATGGAACTTTTTATTTATGGCTGGATTTGACTTTCCCAAACTTTGTTAAAGATTTTAATGTTCATGTTTATGAGGGAAATTGGTCTGTAATTATTTTTCTTTGTAATATCTTGTCTGGTTTTGGTATTATGGTAATATTGGGCTCATAAAATAAGAAGTGTTTACTCCTCTTATTTTTGAAAAAATTAGCATAGAATTTGTATTATTTATTCTTTCTATGCTTGGAAGAATTCATTAGTAAATTCCTAAGGTCAAGTTTTCTGTATTTTCTTCATGTGAAGTTTTAAAACTATGGATTAAATTTCTTTATTGTAACTAAGGCCATTCAGGTTATCTATTTCTTCTTAAATAAGTTTTGACTGTTGATGTGTTTTGAATAATTTTTCATATCATCTAAGTTGTCAAATTTATTGGCATCAAATTCAAAATATTTCCTTGTTATCTTTTCTAACAGCTGTAGGAGCTGTAATGACATCCTATCTTTCATTCCTGGTGTTGGTGGCTTGTGTCTTCTCTCCTTTATTTTTCATCTATCAGGCTAGAGGTTTATCAGTTTTGTTCATCTTTTCAAAAACCAACTTTTGTTTTTGTAATTCTTCTGTTTTCAACTTTATTAATTTATATATAAATACTTTAATACACACATGGACTTGTTTTATGGCCCACAATATAGTTTATCTTGGTGAGTGGTCTAGGCACTGTTGAGTGGAATGTTCTATAAATGTCAATTAGGTCAAGTTCATTGATGAATTTGTTTTAATCTTCTATATGTATACTCATTTCCTGTCTACTTGTTCTATTACACACTGAGAGAAGAGTTTTTCACTCTCTAACTGTAATTGTGGATTTGTTTATTTTCTTTTGAATTTTATCAATTTTGCTTCATATATTTTGGAACTCTGTTTTTAGGTACATATGTGTGGGATTGTTATGCTTTCTTGATGAGTTGACCCCTTTATTTTGACATCCCTCTCTCTTGGTTCTAGGCAATATTGTGTGTTCTAAAATCTGCTTTGTTTAATATAGCCACTCCAACATTTTTTTGATTAGCATTTTTTAAATGTATATAATTTTCCAACTTTTTATTTTGAATTTATCCACATCTTTATATTTAAAATAGGTCTCTTGTAGTCAGCATATACTTGGATGTTGCTTTTAAAAAATACCATCTCAAAATCTCTTTAATTTAAGTGTTTGGACCATATAGATTTAATATAATTATCTATTTATTGAGTTTAAAACTTCTATCTTGCTATTTTTTTCTATTTGTCTCATCTATTCTTTGTTCCTTTTATTGTCTCTCCCTGTCTACTTTTAGATTAATTTTTATGGTTCTATTTTATTTTTAATTTTTACTTATTAGACATACTTTGTCATTTTATTATTTTTATTAATTTTAGCATCTTTATGCACTAGTTCCATTATCTGTTATTTCTTGGCCTGTACCCATTAATGAAGTTTTCTGTTGTTATTAGAACATTTCCTTGCTTTTCTTCATGCCTGGTGATCATTTATTGGATGCTCTATACTATGAATTTTGCACTGTTGTGTGCTGCATTGTTTTTTGGTATTTTTAAAAATATTGTTGGATTTTTTTTCCTGATGCACACAGTTCACTGAGTTAGAATCAATTCTCCTTTTTGATTTGTATGTAAGCTTTCTTAGGGCAGGTTGGGAGCAGTTGTTAGGTCTAATTTAATCCCTTCCTAAGGTAATTCCCTTTTGTAGATCCTGTCTGATGCCCATACTGAAATGTCTTTCTACTTGGATTGGGGTGTGGGGGGACAGTTCTGTGTGAACCTTAGAAATTGTTCTGTGTATTAATTTCTGCTACTCTTTTTCTCAACTCTGATAAATTCTTTTTTTTGCATGTGAAGATCGGTACTCAGCCAAGGACTGAAGGGGACCCTTCTACAGATACCTGCAGCTCTCTCACTAAGCAGTTCCTGTATCCCTGGTCCTCTGTCCCTCAAGTTTCAGCTACCTGGGCTTCTCTGAACTCTGATCTCTGTCTTCTCAACTTAGGAGGATTGCTGCTCTCTGTTCAGGTTCTTCTTCCCTGCCTTGCAGCCTCAAAATTGCCTCCTGATTGTCATCAGTCACCATTTGCTCAGGGATCACATTTCCACACTCCCTATTGTTTAATGTCCGAAGACCAGTCATTGGTTTGTCCTTTGTTGTTGTTTAAGGTTGGAAGATAAATTTGCTTTCTGTTATTCCATCTATAAGCAAAGTCCTATCTTCTGTGTTGTTTTCCCTTATCAAAAGCATTTTAAAATTGGAAAATAACAAGTTCAGAGGAAACTTAAAGGCAAATCTTTTCTCTTTCATGTCTTGGCCTCCAAAAAGAATCTCCAGTGTTACCCATTTGCCTGCCAGAACTCCAGGACTTTTTGACCTCAGTTCTTTTGACAAGTGATTGGAACTATAAAAGATGTGCTAGGTATGTTTATTGCACACTGAGTTCTTTATGGATATGTGTATTTGTCTGCATAAACATCCCACAGCATAGCCTGATGCTTCTGAGGAACTCACAGAGGTTGGTCATATTCTTTGGTTTGACTTGTGTGTGTTTGTTTCTTAGAAGAACGAAGTAGTATGTTCTCCCTGTATCTCCATGAGGATCCTCTCTGAGGATCTGTCTGTTGAAACCCTTGAGTGGCAAGTATTACTTGTTGGTATAAAAAAAATTCAGGAAATTAAGTTCTGAAAAATGTGTACCGAAGAACCCCTGAGGGCAAAGGGAAGTGAACATATCACTTTGAGCAGGATAAATTAAAGCAGCAAGCTACAAACATTTTGCTCAAGTCTGATATTAATGTTAAAAATCCATAAATTTAATTGTGTGTGTTTCATATTTTGAAATAGTGTATCCTTCATACTCAGTGTCTGGATATACCACAACACCCTCTTGTCTACTGCCACACAATTCCATGAACTGGCCTTTGCGGGACCCACTACACTTGGTCCATGTCTGTCAGCCGCATGCAAGATTAGGCACACTATTTACTCCCCTTCTCCTTCCACTCTCTCTTTTTTTTTTTTTTGACTGATTTTTTAATCATCACCTGAGGATACATTCTTTAAAAAATTTTTTTAAATTGATTATGCTGTTACAGTTGTCCCAAGTTTTCTCTCTTTGCCTCCTCCACCCAGTACCACCCACTCCCTCCAGTGATCCCCCCTCCTTTGTTCATGTCCATGGGTCATGCATATAAGTTGTCTGGCAACTCTACTTCCTATACTTGCTCTTAACATCCCCCTGCCTATTCTGTAACTACCAACTTGTACTTCTTAATCCCCTCACCTTTCCCCCCATTACCCTAGGTCCCCCATCCCAAGTGGCCACCATCCCAATGTTCTCCCTATCCATGATTCTGTTTCTGTTCTGCTTGTTTGCTTAGTTTGTTTTTAGATTCAATTGCCGATAGTTATATATTTATTGCCATTTTAATGTTCATAGTTTTGATCTTCTTCTTCTTAAGTCCCTTTAACATTTTGTATAATAATGGTTTGGTGATGATGAACTCCTTTAGCTTTACCTTGTCTGGGAAGCACTTTATCTGCCCTCTGATTCTAAATGATATCTTTGCTGGGTAAACCAATCTTGGCTGTAAGTCCCTGCTTTTCATGTCTTTGAATACTTCTTGCCAATCCCCTCTAGCCTGCAAAGTTTCTTTTGAGAAATCAGTTGATGGTCTTATGGAAACTCCTTTGCAGGTAATTTATCTGCGTTTCTCATGCTGCTTTAAAGATTTTCTCTTTATCTTTTCCTTTGAATTTTAATTATGATGTGCCTTAGTGTGGTCCTCTTTGCATCTATCTTTATGGGACTCTGTGCTTCCTGGACTTGCATGTCTATTCCTTTCACCAAATTAGGGACATTTCATTATTTTTTTTCAAATATATTTCCAATTTCTGGCTCTTTCTCTTCTCCTTCAGGCACCCCTATTATGTGAATGTTGGAATGCTTGAGGTTGTCTCAGAAGCTCTTTACACTATCTTCAATATTTTAAAGTATATTTCATTGACTGTTCTATTACAATTGTCCTATTTATTCTCCCCTTTATCCTCCTCTGCCCTGCAACCCCCTCCCACCAGTATTCTCCCTCCTTAGTTCATGTCCATGGGTCATACATATAAGTTCTTTGGCTTTTCCACTTCCCACACTATTCTTAACCTTCCCCTGTCTATTTTGTACCTACTATTTATGCTTCTTATTCCCTGTACCTTTTCCCCCATTCTGCCCTCTCCCTATCCCCACTGATAACCCTCCATGTGATCTCCATTTCTGTGATTTTGTTCCTGCTTTAGTTGTTTGCTTAGTTAGTTTTTGTTTTTGTTTTTTAGGTTCAGTTGTTGATAGCTGTGAGTTTGTTGTCATTTTACTGTTCATAGTTTTGATCTGCTTCTTTTTATTAGATAAGTCCCTTTAACATTTCATATAATAAGGGCTTAGTGATGGTGAACACCTTTAACTTGACCTTACCTGGGAAGCACTTTGTCTGCCCTTCCATTCTAAATGAAAGCTTTGCTGGATAGAATAATCTTGGATGTAGGAACTTGCCTTTTATGACGTTGAATACTTCTTTCCAGCCCCTTCTTGCCTAGAAGGTTTGTTTTGAGAAATCAGCTGATAGTCTGATGGGAACTCCTTTTTTTTTTGTAGGTAACTGTCTCCTTTTCTCTTGCTGCTTTTAAGATTCTCTCTTTAAGAACCAACCATGTAGGAAAACATATTTGCCAATTATACCTCAGACAAGGATTTGATCTCCAAAATATATAAAGAACTCATACAACTGAACTCCAGGAAGACAAATGACTCAATCAAAAAATGGGCAAAGGGGTTGAATAGACACTACTCCAAGGAGGACATACAGAAGGCCCAGAGACATATGAAAAGATGCTCAGCATCACTAGCCATCAGAGAGATGCAAATTAAAACCACAATGAGATACCATTTCACACCAGTGAGAATGGCCATCATCAACAAATCAACAAACAACAGTGTTGGAAAGGATGTGGAGAACAGGGAACCCTAGTGCACTGTTGGTGGGAATGTAGACTATTGCAGCCACTGTGGAAAACAGTATGGAATGTCCTCAGAAAACTAAAAATGGAACTGCCTTTTGACCCGGCAATTCCATTGCTGGGATTATACCCTAAGAACCCTGAAACACCAATTCAAAAGAACCTATGCACCCCGATGTTCATAGAAGCACAATTTACAATAGCTGAGTGTTTGAAGCAACCTAAGTGCCCAGCAGTAAATGAATGGATCAAAAAACTGGTACATTTACACAATGGAATACTATGCAGCAGAAAGAAAGAAGGTGTTCCTATCCTTCATGACAGCATGGATGGAACTGGAAAGCATTATGCTAAGTGAAATAAGCCAGGTGGTGAAAGACAGATATCACATGATCTCGCCCATAAGTGGAAATGAATCAACAAAACAAATAAGCAAGCAAAGTATAACCAGAGACATTAAAATTAAGAACAAACTGACAATAACCAGAGGGGAGGCAGGAGGGTGTAATAGGGGCAAAATGGAAACGGGTTTTCAGGAACATGTACAAAGGACACATGAACAAAACCAAAGAGGGGTAGGATCAAGGGTGGGAAGTGGGGGTGGTTGGGTTGGGGGGAAATGGAAACAACTGTATTTGAACAACAATAAAAAAAAGTTAAAAAAAGATTCTCTCTTTATCTTTAACTATGGGTAATTTAATTATGATGTATCTTGGTGAGTTTCTCCTTGGGTCCAGTTTCTCTGGGATTCTCTGAACTTCCTGGATTTCCTGGAAGTCTATCTTCTTTGCCAGATTGGGGAAGTTCTCCATTATTTTTTCAAATAAGTTTTCAATTTCTTTCTCTTCCTCTTCTTCTTCTGGCACCCCAAGAATTTGGATGCTGGAGCATTTAAAGTTGTCCCAGAGGTTCCTAGGCCTCTCCTCATTTTTTAAAAATTCTTGTTTCTTCATTCTGTTCTGGTTGAATGTTCATTTCTTCCTTCTGCTCCAAATCTTTGATTTGAGTCCCAATTTTCTTCCTTCATTGTTGGTGCCCTGTGTATTTTTTCTTTATTGCACTTTGCATAGCCTTCCCTTCTTCCTCTGTTTTGCGACCATACTCAAGCATTTCTGTGAGCATCCTGATTACTAGTGTTTTGAACTCTGCATGTGACAGGTTGGCTGTTTTCTCTTTGCTTAGTTCTATTTTTGGAGTTTTGATCTGTTCTTTCATTTGGTCCATATTTCTTTGTCTGGGTGTACCTGTTACATAGTAACGGGCAGAGCCTTAGGTATTTGCCGGGGTGGGGTAACCCACTTTGCTGCGTTATGGCATTATGTGTGGGGGAGGAGTCAGAGAGGGAACAATGCTGCTTGCTCAGCTCTCACCATTTTCAGTAAAATCCCAGCTTCCCACAAGCAAATTGTGCCCCTCTGGTGCTGATTCCTGAGTGGATGGGCTCTTGTATGTTTAGGACCCAGTGGGTCTCTCCAGTGAATTCTCCTGTGAAGCTAGGAGTTTCTACGGCTGTCTCAACCTCCCTGAGTTTTTATAGCCAGTGGTTTTGAGGCTTTAGTTTCCTGCACTGGAACCCTAGGTTATGCGGTCTGTCTCTCTCACCAGTTGTTCCTCCTGGCTTATCTGCACACGAATGTGGGACCATTGGTCTGTCAGCCATCACTTTACCTGCTTGGCTTTGCTGCATATCCTCTCTGCCCCAGCTGCCTGTCTACACCCTCCTACCAGTCTGGATGAATGTTTCTTCTTTAACTCCTTGTTTGTAGAACTACCATGCAGTTTGATTTTCTGGCAGTTTTGGTTGTTTTTGGTTTTTAAATTTGTTGTTGTCATTTCAGTTGTGCAAGTAAGCAAAGTGTATCTATCTACACCTCTGTCTTGGCCAGAAGTCTGGTATCCTCAACTTTTTGTATTCTTTTTTCTTCTTGCCGTACTGATTGGATGTCTTTTTCTTCCTTATGTTCCAAATCATTGATTTGATTCTCAGTTTCATCTAGTGTGCTGTTGATTCACTGTAAATTGTTCTTTATTTCAATTGGTGGTTCCTTCATTTGTGATTGGAACATTTTTATGCTGTTGAAGTACCCACTGAATTCCTTGAGCATCCTTGTAACCAGGTTTTGAATTCTGCATCTGATAGATTGTTTATCTCCATTTTGTTTAGTTTTTTTTTCCTAAATTTTTGTTCTGTTCTTTCATTTGGGCCATATTTCTTTGTCTCTTTATTTTGGCAGCCTCCTTGTGTTTGTTTTTATGTGTTAGGTAGAGTTGTTTTGATTCCGTGTCTTGGTAGCATGGTCTATTGTGGTAGGTGTCCTGTAGGGTCCAGTGACACATTTTCCCCTATCCCCTAAGCTGGGTACTGAGGTGTGCCCTCCATGTGGGCTGAGTACACCCTCCTCTTGTAGTTGAGTCTTGATTGCTGTCAGTAGGTCAATGGGAGGGATTTACCCAGGCCAGATAGCTGGTAGGACTGGCTGTGACTCCTGGCCAGCAAGTACCTCTCTCCATGGTTTATGAAGGTAGTTGGGTGGTTGCCCTCCAAAAGTGGTCTGTAATTATCTGCTGGGTGTGCAAGCTTTGGAGTTTTTGGGGTGGTGCAGGCCAAGGTCAGCTTCCACTTGTGTCCTGTCTGAGGCCCCTTGGTGTAAACTCTATAAAACAGTCTGCAGGTGGCTGCTGCTAGTGTGGCCTGGGGCCACTCAGAGAGAGGTACAGGGGCTGGGCTCAGCTGTTGCTTTTTTGAGTGTATTAAGGAATGTCTGAAGCCTGCACCTAACCTAGCCCTTCATATGGAAAAGTCAGTGTTATCAGCTTGGGTGGACCAATAAGTTGGGTGGGGCAGAACCTTAGGTAATTGTCAGGGCAGGACTTACCATGTGAGCCAGGTTGATGGAGACTCAGATTTGGTGCCTCTGCACTGTGTCTCTCTGTGGGGGTGGGCTCAGAGAAGGGACAATGCTGCTGCCTGCAGTTCTATCTGGGAGGAAGCTGTTCTTCAGTTCTCACTCTGATGTCAGAAACTTTGGTTCCTCCCTGTGTGCCTCTGGTGCCCTTCAAGGTGCTGCCCTAGTGCTGGAGCCCAATGGTAGTGAGTCTGAGTAAGTCTGAGGACATGCCTGAGGATCCCAAAGTTTTTTCCACTGACCCAACCCCCTCTGGTTTTTACATCCAGAAGTTATGGGGACTTATCATCCTGGAACCCTGGACTGGGTGGTCTAGTATGGGGCTGGGATCCCTTGCTCCCAAGATATCCTTTCATTTTATATCCACCACACGTGGGTTTGGGACCAGCCCATTCCACGTCTCTGTCCCTCTGTCCCTCCATCCCTCCTACCCATCTGGATGAATGTAGTTTCTTTAATTCTTTAGTTTTTAAGGAAATTCCAACTTGCAAAAAATTAATGCTTGCAAAAGCATTAATTATTTATTACCCTGGGACAAATGCACTTCTATACAGCTTGAGTTTCTGATGGTTCTGAGTGATATTTGTTCTGTAGTTTAGCTGTAATTTTGCTGTGGTTGTGCAAGGAGTTGAGCTGTGTTTATTTATGCCTCCATCTTGACTGAAAGTCCCCTGAGGATACTTTCATTGATCTTAGAGAAAGAAGAAGGGGGCGGGGAGGGGGGAGAGAGAGAGAGAGAGAGAGAAGAGAGAAAGCAATGACTGGTTGTCTCCCGCATGAACCCGTAACCTAGGTAGATATGTGTTCTGACCAGGGAGTGAACCCACAACCTTCTGTTGTACAGGACGATGCTCCAACCAACTGAGCTGCCCTGCTAAGGCTCCCACCATTCTTAGCACTAGAGGGAAATGAGAGCTGACAATGGGTTATCTCATTTTTCAAAAGTTGTCCATACCTGCTCTGCTGGCTTCATGAATGAATATCTTCCCTATGTCAACATAATAAACAATGTGTGGTGACTAAGTCTGGAGGGTTTCCAGAGGCTAGTATGGTGCTGGAGACAAAAAAAGGCACTGAGAATTTACTGACTTATGAAGTTAAATCAAGTCAGCTGGGAGTTCTGGGTTTTATTAAAACCATTAAGGGTTATTGATTTCAGTTCATTACTTTTCTTGTTGAGTCTTGCTGTACAGATGTCTCTTCTACCTCTCTGCTTCCTTCCTTGGGCTGGATGGGGTGCTAGGAAGAGGAGGGGAATGAGGAGATTGGGTTAGTAGTCAAGTCTATGTTTCCTGTGTGGCTAAGGCAGAGGAATGAGTCAAACTCTTATTTCTGCTAGCCATCCAAATGTCTTTGTGTGGTAGAGAAGTGCTGGAGTCATTGTTTTCAATTTACTAATGGGAAACAGAGACCCAGAGGGTTATGTGATTAGTTTCTGTTTATTGAAGTAGACTTGAGACACGGAGAAGAGGACAGCCCCTCCAATCCCACTGTTCTTACCATTGTGCTTCCTGTGTGGTCCAATGACTCAGCTAAGTAACATTTGCTCTTTAAGAAAATACATATTTGCCTTTCTAAAATGAGTACATTTCATAAAGTGGATAAATCAATTTAAGATACTTCGTCAAATCAAAGAATGGGGAGCAATAAAGTTAGTCCTCGGAACACACTAGTTCTCAATAGCTACCTTGCTCTTCATAGCCATTACTTCCACTTGAACTTTCTCTCTTTGGGGAAAACTTGAAAATTTATCCCAGGGTAATAAATAATTAACGCTTTTGCAAGCATTCGTCACCAGAATTCTGCATGGGAAGAGTTCATCGTTACTTTCCCAGCATTTTGAAGGTGTCACTAAAAATTGCGCATGCAGTCTTCAGGGCAAAACACGCTGCTGTGGTTGTACAGAACTACTCTGCTCACAGGGCCTTAGGAACCCAAGAAGCAGACTGCATGGTGCTTTATGATTTTAAAAAATCTCTTCTCATTTAGTGAAAGGCAGGAATCGCAGCTAAATCTTAAAAAAGACCCTTTGATTCCGAACTCCATACATGGCTAATCTTTTCCATGTTACTAGGTCCTATATGCAGTTTGCAGCTAGTCAAGTTGTATGCCTCTGAATTCTTGAGTCTAAACGCAACAACTGGCAATGGTGCGGTAATAAATAGGAGATTAGGCTGCTTCCACTTAGACTGCACAGCTTTGCTATTTTTTAAGCCTACTATGGGACAATCCACAGCTTTAAAATAGAGGTCATTATTTAAGTAGAAATTATAATTGTAACCTATAAAAATATAGAATTTAATTAGGATTGGGGAAGGGCATGAGCTTAGTTTTTTTTTTTTTGAGGTTATATTTCTGTTACTTTGACAATTTTCCTCAATTATTATACTCAAGAAAATATAGGACATCTATACTTTGCAGTTGAGGTGCCCAGTACTATAGGCATTAACGACCTGTGGCTATTGAGCACTTAAAAATGAACGACAGCACTGCTTTAGACCTTTTTCTCTGGTGGTTGATTGTTTATTTGACATCATCAGACAAAGCAGGACTGGAAAGAGAGAGGTCAGCTGTGGCAGATGCAAACACTTTGTGTTGTGCGTTTGCAACAGAGGACTGAGGTAAATAAGTATGTGGACCCTGAATTCTTTGAATTTGACCTTCAGGGTGTTGGTGGACTTGGCAAACACCTCACCTTCTGGATCCTTTGGGTTATCTCTGGGTCTTTACCTCTCAGATGAACACTGTTCAATAGAAATATAATGTGAACCACATATATAATGTACAATTTTTCTGTGGCCACATTAAAAAGGGAAAAAGAAACTGGTCAAGTTAATTTTAATGATATATTTTATTTAAACCAACATATAAAAAATTTATCATTTAAAATGGTAATCAATATAAAATTATTAATGGACTATTTCACATTCTTATGGTACCAACGTTTGAAACCTAGCATGCATTTTATACTTCCAGCACACTTCAAACTGTGCAAGCCAATTTTTAAGTCTTAAATAGCCACATGTGGCTGCTGTTCAAGTTTGCATGGTGATTGTGGCTTTAGTACTCAAACAGGCAAGGGAATGATCTAAACTGGGATCAAGAATATAGGGACACTATTTCATAGTTATGTTCAAGTATATTGCAGATCATATTAAAATGTAAGTACAGACTTCTAAGAACTTTATAAACCTGTATTGGTGTACAGTCTCTAGAAACCCAAATGGAGATCAAAAGGAAAAGAACTAGTATCATTGATCACCTGAAGTGTAGTTCCAGGAACTGTCCTAATTGATTTACATGTATTTTGTGAAATCCCCACAATGACCCTATGAGTGTTATTATTGGCCCCTGGAAAGTTAATGAAATTGAGACACCTGGGGATTAGGAAGTCTGCCCAAAGAAATACAGTGATGAATCAATAGCTGAGCTGGGAGTCCATCTGGGCCCACGCTGCCTTACTAGCTGACATAGCTTCACTCACCCTGAGATCTTAGATCACCCTGTGCCCGAATAGATTTAACCTTAGATTTGCCGAAAAGACTTGCCCATGAAGCCCTCTAATACAAGTCAAGAAACCATACACAACAATTTCCAAATGTAGTTTTCATTTTCCAAGTTTTATGGCTTTTATTATACATTCAAAATAGGATGTGAAGAAAAACAGAGATATCTAGATAAATAAATAGACTGTATTTCGTGGGTGGAAAATACTGTTGACACAATTCTTATAGCCAGATGCTGTCCTTGGATGACATAGGGCAAGCTTGTCACTTGTCTTCCAATGTCTCCCTTGTCCTTTATCAATTAATCTTCTCACTGAACACTGTCAGAGTTTCTTGTGTGTTGCAGGGGTGTCTAACCTTTGGGCCTCTCTGGGCCATACTGGAAGAAGAGTTGTCTTGGGCTACACATTAAATACACAAACACTAATGAAACCTGATAAGCAAAAAAAAGTTTTAAGTGAACTTATGATTCTGTGTTGGGCTGCTTTCTGGGCCACATACGGCCTGCAGGGTAGGTGGGACACCCCTGGAGTGGCTGCTGAAACTCCTTCCAACTATTAATACAACATCAAGTCTAGAAAAAACCATTCTGGAATTTGATCCTGATTTGTTTGCCAAGACTCTGAACATGGCTTTCTTTTCCAAAGGGCTTGGTTTCTTGCACCATAGTCAGAGCCATTTTGCTAGTTGGAAATACCCAGGTAGCACATGTAAAGGCAACCTGGCACTTAGGGTAGCTCTGTAAGAGAAAGCATGGTGACTGACGACCTCTGGTCTTTGAAGGGCTTGGGGAGAGAGCAGAACTTTTGGAGAGAAAACTACAAATCAGACATATTCAAAATAACGTACAAATGAGCACGAGGTCATTTTGCTATGGAAGGTCAGTACTGTAAGTGATGAGCAGACATGCCCTAATTAGTTCAAGATCTTCAAAGGACAGCGCTTGTTATAAAGCCACAACCTAACCCTGCAGGCTGTTTCACTAATTCAGAGAGCAACTTTACCCAAAGTGCCTTCCCTGTACTTCCTTAAAAATTCAAAGGATACGAAGATTAAAAGCCCTGGTTGCATTTGGAAATTAAATGTAAAGAAATGCGAACTCTTTTTCCTGGTTACTGAAAGCCTCTCTCTGAATCATATTGCTCAGGTTGGATTCCTCACTTCTAGAGAGATGAATAAACTCTTTCTAGAGCTTTTCTATATGTGAAAGAATAAAAGATACATCATGTGGTATGTTTTCTGAAGATAGCTAGCTCTGAGATGGTGGAAAAGAACCTTACAATGTACCACGTATTTTCTTTTTAATGTTTAAAAAATTGGGAGGGAATAATCAGAACACAGTTAAAAATTAATCTAACCAGGACTGAGAAGAACATGACATATTCTAGATGTGGTCATTGTTTTTGCACTGTTAAGTCATTGCTGCTTTTATAAATACAATCTTTCATAAGAAAAAATTAACACCCAGACAGAATGATCCCCCCAATTCAAACCAAACTGCCATGGTGTTTTGGTGTGTAAATGGAATTATGTGTTTTATAGCAGTGGTTTTTAGTCACGTGCACTGTGTTAGATTGATTGTCAAATTTGGGGAAGGCAAAGAATTTCCCTCTGGGGTGTACTGGCAATTATTTTTCAGTTGTTTTTGCCCTGCCCTGGAGCATGAAGGCAATATCATTTTTAGGATTAGGTGAGTTTATCCAACATGATCAATTTCCTGTGATTGTCTGCTGCTGTCACTGCGGGGAGGGGAAAGCAGCTCTCCTTGATCACTTTGACACTAAAAACTGTCATCTGGAAATTGACCAGGACGTAACATTCTGAGCCCCTAATGACAGCCACAGAAAGATCAAGAGACTAATGAAGTCGTAGAGAGAGTTGGGATAATGCAAAGTGGGTTAGCCCTTGCTCCTGCCTGTCCCGCTTCCTTTAATGAGGCACAGCACTAGGTAGCTGGTGTCAAGTCCTAATGCATCATGTCTCTAGAGTGTTCTGTCAGGACCTGAAGAGTAACATGACATGACAGACATGGTGGAAGATAATGAGTCAAATTCTCCCTACTTCAGAACATTGCCGAACAGAAATTGTGGACACTGAAGAAGACTGCATATCACCATTTGTAGAAGTAAACATGCTCCATGGGCAGCATCCACACAGGGAGCTGTATTTGACAATTTCTTGGGTTTGCTGGGAACTGGCCCAAAGGCCATGGATGGAATGATCCCCTCACTACTTCCACAAGCTCTTTATCTGCCCCCCTGAAGTTTTATTCTCTGGTTCTCTTTCTGTCCTCCAGACATTTGTGCTTACTGGTGCCTTCCTTCCTTCTTCCCAATTTAATTCAAGCCAACAAACACTTACTTAGAATTTATTAGGAGAGTCCTATTTCTTGCCCATGATCCTATTCTCATGCCTGCTCAGTTCACTTTCCACAGACAACCAGGGTGATCTGTAAAAACATAAGTGAAGAGTATGTCAGTTATCTGCTTAAAATCCCCTAAGAATCTCCCAAATGTTTTCCCCTCACCTAAAGTTCCTACAGGATAATGAGTCCCCGTCACATCCTAACCTTCTGTCATCTTCCTCTGCTGTCACTCATGCACTCCAGCCACAATGATTTTCTTGAACCATTTCCTTGAATACACCCACCTCACCCCTGCCTTGGTACAGGAGAGTTTGGAATCAAGGAGGGCATGGCCAACTGTGTTGAGAGTTACTGAGAGTTTGAGCACATTGGTTGAGAATCATGCACTAACTTTGGGAAGATGGAGATCATTAGAGACTCTGACAATAGCAATTTCTCTGGTGGAAGTAGAATCTTCATTGTAGTGGGTGGAGGAGAGAAAAGGAGGTGAGGAACAGAAGGATGTCATTGGAGAAGAGGAGGATGTCATTGGAGTTGGTTCTTTCAAGGTGTTTTGCTATGAAGGGAAGCAGAGAAATGAAGTAGTAGCTGGAGGACAATGGGTGATAAGAGACTGTTGTTATTTACTATAGAAGAACACTAACAGCATGTTAGTGTGATGGGCTGCTTTAGAACAGAATCTCTGAGATGCAGGGAAGAAGTGGTTATTAGTACAAACCCCTCCAGAAGGTGAGAGGGATGGAGATTTTGTGCTCAATACACCATGTGCAATAGGAGTCTCCCTTTCATAATAGGATAGGGGTAGGGAGCATTGTCAGAGAAGTGGGCAGCCTGCTGGCATTGTTTGGGGAAGACAATGGGATTCCTTTCTGATGGCTCCTATTTTCTTAAAGAAGCCTGAGGCAAAGTCAACAATTAGGAGAGAAATGGGAAGGAGTTGCTCCTCCTTTAAGCAGAAAGAAGGGTGAAATCATCTCTTTGGAAAGTGAAATAAATAATGCTGTGTAGCAGGATTTCCTAGAGGAGTTGAGCAGCCATGGAGCTTTTGTGGTCATGAATTTAAAGAGGAATCGGAAACGTGTGTTTTTACTGGTGAAGTCTAACATTGGAAGCAGGCATGGGATAATAGCTTGAGTGGGACCTGGGTTTGAATTTTGACTGTTTCTCACAAATTAGTGGATTATTTGGGAATAATTACTTAACTTTTCTCAACATATTAGAAAAGAATATGTATATAGAAACTAAATGTAATTTCTATTATTGTTATTATTTTTATCCAGAGTTAGTCCTCAGAAACTTGCTTCCGGAATTTACTTAATGAATGCCAACTGTTGGTACCTGGAAAGTACTGGGTGGGCAGGGATATTCTGGGAGAACACTGAAAGTCACGGAGAGGCTCCTCCTCAGCCTTTTCCACTCTAGAGATGGCAGAACCAACATTTTCTCAGCATAGGAGACACAGGATATAGTGGTCAAGGGTTTTTTTCAGCATTGAAGACCAGTAATAAAACTTTGCTCCTTAGAAAATAAAAAAAAAAAATAATCCAGTGTTTTACTGCTAGCTCCACCCCCAAAATGACATATCTAAGTGACTTCTTTTTGAATTGATATCTAATTTGGCCTTCTTTATTCGTATGTATTTTGATTCTTCTCCCCATGAATGGAAGAGGAGGATATAAATCTATGGAAGAAAATCCTATAATAGTTTACTTAAAAGCAAGTGAATTAAAAGAAAGTGAAGAGAGTTTTCTCCAGAAAAAAACAATGTTGAGCTACAAGTCAAGTTAACCATGAATCTTCAGTAATTTATCCTGCACTACTTCAAACATATACAAAGCCAGACCGATTAGTACCATTCCTGTCCCATATACCCATCACTCAAATTCAACAACTATTTCCTTCATTTGTGCACATCTGAGACATCATATCATTTTATGTGAATGTACTTTTGTATGGTTTTCTAAAAGATAAAGGCTATTTAAAAAATAGAGCCATAATATCATCATTACACCTAAGACATTTAGCATAAATTTCTTAATATAATCAAATATTCAGTCAGTGTTCATATTTGTAATTGTCTTATGTTTTTCTTTCTTTTTTAAAATATATTTTATTGATTATGCTATTACAATTGTCCCATTCCCCCCCTTTATTCCCCTCTGCCCTGCATACCCCCTCCCACCCACATTGCCCCCCTTTAGTTCATGTCCATGGGCCACATATATAAGTTCTTTGGCTTCTACATTTCCTATTCTATTTTTAGCCTCCCCCTGTCTATTTTCTATCTACCATTTATGCTACTTATTCTCTGTAGAGAACATGCTACTTTTCCTCCTCTCTCCACCTCTCACTCCCACACTGATAACCTTTCCTGTGATCTCCATTTCAGTGATTCTGTTCCTGTTGTAGTTGTTTGCTTAGTTTATTTTTGTTTTAGGTTTGGTTGTTAATAACTGTGAGCTTGTTGTCATTTTACTGTTCATATTTTTTAATTTTCTTTTTCTTAGATAAGTCCCTTTAACATTTCATATAATAAGGGGTTGGTGATGATGAACTCCTTTAACTTGACCTTCTCTGGGAAGCACTTTATCTGCCCTTCCATTATAAATGAAAGCTTTCCTGGATCATAACTTCAAATACTTCTTTCCAGCCCCTTCTTGCCTGCAAGGTTTCTTTTGAGAAATCAGCTGACAGTCTGATGGGAACTCCTTTGTAGGTAACTCTCTCCTTTTCTCTTGCTGCTTTTAAGATTCTCTCTTTATCTTTAATCTTGGCTAATGTAGTTATGATGTGCCTTGGTGTGAGCTTCCTTGGGTCCAACTTCTTTGGGACTCTCTGAGCTTCTTGGACATCCTGGAAGTCTATTTCCTTTGCCAGATTGGGGAAGTTCTCCTTCCTTATTTGTTCAAATAAATTTTCCACTAGTTGCTCTTCCTCTTCCCCTTCTGGTACCCCTATAATTCTAGTGTTGGAATGTTTAAAGATGTCCTGGAGGTTCCTAAGCCTCTCCTCATTTTCTTGAATTCTTGTTTCTTCATTCTGTTCTGGTTGAATGTTTCTTCCTTCTGGTTCACACCATTGATTTGAATCCCAGTTTCCTTCCTGTCACTGTTGGTTCCCTGTACATTTTCCCTCATTTCACTTAGCATAGCCTTCATTTTTTTTTTTCATCTAATTTGTGGCCATATTTAACCAATTCTGTGAGCATCCTGATTACCAGTGTTTTGAAATGTGCATCTGATAGGTTGGCTATCTCTTTATTGCTTCGTTGTATTTTTTCTGGAGCTTTGATCTGTTTTTTCATTCGGGTCATTTTTGTTTGTTTGTTTTGGTCTTGGAGTGCCTGGTGTGTAGTAAGGGGAGGAGCCTTAGGTGTTCACCAGGGTGGGGCAACCCTCTGTCACTGCGTTGTGACATCGTATGTGGGGGAGGGATCAAAGAGGGGACAGCGCTGCTTGCTCAGCTCTCTGTGGGTTTTCAGTTACTTCCTCTGCTACCCACAATCAAATTGGGCCCTTCCGGTGCTGATTCCTGGGTGGGTGGGTTTGTGTACATCCTAGGACCCTATGGGTCTCTCCAAGGAACTCTTCTGTGAGGCTGGGAGTTTCTCTGCTGCTGCCTCAACCCCCACAGGTGTTTTCGATCAGAGGTTTGAGGGTTTATTTCCCTGCTCTAGAACCCTGGGTTGTGCCATCTGTCTCGCTCCCCAGTTGTTACTCCCGGTTTATCTGCATGCGAATGTGAGACTACCCAGTCCACAATTCACCACCTCACAGTCTGCCAGCCTCTGACTTGCTATGAGTCCTCTCCACCCTGGCTGCCAATCTCCACACCTCCTATTGGTCCAGATGAATGTTTCTTCTCTAACTCCTTGGTTGTTGGACTTCTATACAGTTCGATTTTCTGTCAGTTCTGTTTTTTTTTTTTTTTTTAATTTTTAAATTTGTTGTTGTCCTTCTTTTGGTTGTGGGAAGAGGCACAGTGTGTCTACCTATGACACCGTCTTGGCCGGAAGTCTTGTCTTATATTTTTGTTAATCTTTTTGTTTATGCTGAGTTTCTACTGTTACTTCCAATTCAAATTTAAGACTGCAGGGTTTTTACTGAACCTCTTTGATCTATTTCCTTCTTGTATCATTCTTTATAATATAATTTTTTTGTAAGATAGAAGTGTTAAAATGGAGAGTTAAAATGAACTATGAGCAAGGACAATTTACTCTAAATGCTACCTTTTGGGTAATACAAACTTTCTGGTGATGCAGGGGCCTCATGAAGTTACAGTTTTGATAATTGAGACAGAGACTTTATGATGGGATAGCAAAACTATGAGAAAGGGAAATAGACCATTGTCTCAAGGAAACAAAATATATTTTAAGATCCCTGGAAAGCTGTGTTGTGACTAATTCATAGTTTTGCACAATTATGCATTTTTGGATAGGAGAAAATAGATGAATTAATAAAAACAAAAGGTTCCTCTGTACTCATGTGAATGAACTACTTTTTAACTGGTTGATTTGGGTTTGATCATTGATGCCATTAAATTTTAGTATTTAGTCATTTGCATGAAGAATTCCAATAAGAGTCAAAAATGCCTAGGTAACTTTTTAACCAGATTGAAATCAATAAATAAATGTATTTACAAAGAAAAAATAGACTTTGGAAATAATCTGCTTTTGATCTTAATTGATTCTATTGCTAAGGTTATTCAAAAGATATCAGACTATCCTATCAGTTTTTATCAGACTTCAGGAGCACTTGGTGGTACATTTAGTTTCTTATTAGTAGTATGACTTGAATGAACAATGACACAGAATTTAGAATTATGAGCGGTATTCATGGTGAGAAAGATAAAAGAAAATTGCTCAACCTATCTAGTTTCTACCTTTCACATTCCTTCACTCTTGACTGCTAAGACCTCAAACTGCAAACCCAACCTCAACCTAGTCTTTAGTATTCATATAGTACTCGTATTAGTATTGTCTGGGTTAGTACTCATTACTACTCATATATCCTTAGATGGGAGAAGGTCAAGAAATTGTAGCCTAACACTCTTAGACTCAGTATGAGGGAAATTAGTACAGTACCTCTTGCCTTGTATGTGCTCAATGTCCACTAAATATGAACTTTAATGTACTAAAAGTGCCAGGTCTTTGGCTTGAGACTGGATAACTGGAGCTCATTTACTAGTATGGGTTGTGTGCAGGGTTGTTTGGGGATATGATGACACAGCACAAAGAAGTTTCCTGCCCTTCAGGAATCAATGGCTTTGTGTTTTGTCTATTGCTCCTGATTCTCAGTATTTATGATCTGCTGAAAAATTTTTTTCTTTAGTGCTCCTGTCTTGCTCTGTTTCCCCAGTTTCTTTTTCAGGCATAAGAATTCTATCCCTGAACCCCAATGAATATCTGGGTCCCTAGGACCCTTCAAAGATTTCTCCATTGGCCTCTGGTCACAGCATCATTCTCTCCTGAGGTTTCCCTCTGTCCTGCTCTGGGAACTCTGGGCTTCTTGAATGTTGATGGCCATCCATGGACATCCTGCCTGCTGGTCCGCATGCCCTTCCTGGCTCCTGTGACTGGTGCTCTAACCCCTCCTGCTGCAGATCACTGCACTATGGGCTAAGATATGCCACTAATGTGGAGAAGGGAAGATGGTACAGAGACCTTTCCAATACCTGACCTCCTTGAGCTCAATTCTGTAGCCTTCAGATATAGATATTACCAAAATATATCTGGACAACAATTTAGAAATTCTAGTAGAGAATTTGATGTACTCATACTCAAAAAAATAAAACTACTGAGATTGCCTTTCTCTGCATACTGGCAGCATGACCTTAGGAAGTTACTCAACCTTTCTACATTGGAGAGACCTCATCTGTAAAATGAAGATGATAATAGTATTAATCTCAAAGGGCCACAGTGAGGATTAAATCCACATAAGGTGCTCGGAATAGTGTCTGGCACATGTTAAATGCTCAACAGTGTTAGCTATCATTGTCATTATTCTTATTAGTTGAAATATTACATGAACTAGTTTTCCTTTAGCTATTTGGCATGCATTCAGAGTTGCTGCATGTCTCTAAAACACAAGCTTTTGGAAAAGAACACAAAAGATTAGCAATGTTGATATTGAAGTAAGAAGAGAGCTGACATTTGAGCAATGAATTTGGCAACATAGAGGTCATCTGTGACCTTCACAGGAGCAGTTTTGGTGGAATGAAGGAATGCAAGTCCAATTAGTGCAAGTTCCAAGAAAGAATGAGCCAGAGCTTTCTGAGTTCTATACAGTCAGAGAATTCTCCAGGCAGTTGTCACCTGGGTTTTAGGTAGCACTGAGTGTCTCCTGTGGTGGCCTGCACCCTCTATCTCCATGGAGCACAGACCTAAGCCATGTGACTGAACCTAGGTAACATCACCTCTCTACCTTCCTATAATTTCTTCTCTTTTCCTTTCCTCTCATGGTACTTTCATTATTTCTAGATGCCTATCCAGAAAACATCTAGAATGTTTGCTTCCATTAAATTATTTAAAATCAGTTTATGCAGATAGTTGCCTGGAGATAATTCACCAGTTACACCCAGACATATGCCACCCTTACTGAAATGAAAAAAATCCCTATGTATTGTTAACTCATGGCTTTTTGCTCAGAACTCTCCCAGTTGGTGAAAAGCAATCAGTGATTATAGACAATACTTGGGTGCCTACATAGGATTCACTCTCACCTTCACAACTTTTCCAGGAGTGGCTAGATCTTTGCTTAGGTTTTCATCCTGTATCAGTTAGGGTTCTATCAAGAAAGGAGATACATGCTTGTATTTCAGAGGGGAGTTTAATTTGGGAGATTGGTTACACAGATATTCAAAAGTTCACAGAGCAAAAAGGGGACACTTAGATAACCAGAGATCAGGAGCTGCTGAAAGCTGCTGCCATGCCTAAGGCTAGGGGACAAAAGGGAAGAAGTGAGATTACCAGGACCTACGAGCTCATAGGACAGTCAATTTAGACTCAAGAACTTCAGCTAGAACCTAAGTTCCCTGAGGACAGAAAGATTTGTTTTCTGATGAACCCCACAGAGGAGGTCCTCAATAAATATTGCATGAGTGAATAAATGAAATAAAAGAGAGTTTTATTAGAAAATTCTTGGGGGAAATTCTCCTCCCTCTTCTGAGAGAGGTATCAGAAAAGACCTTGTCTCTCTTCTGGCTACTGTGGCTACTATGGCATATCAGTGTGAAGCCTGGGGCTGTTGGTACCATTCTGTCGCCATGAAACAATATGTAGGTTCGAGTGGCCTGTTATGTAGAGGGCAGAGAGGAGGGATGGAAAGGACCTGGATTCTTGCTTTTAATGACATTTTTGAGTTGCTTAATCAAATAGACCCCGAAACCTATCTTTCCACTGGCATTCCAATGATAACAGCCAACTAACTTCCTTCATTACTCAAAACAATATCCTAACTCATAGAGGGGCTTGCATTCCATTTCTCAGGTGGCTGGTTTGGTTTCCTTTCAGATTGAGACTAAGGAGTTAGTTTAGGAATGAATCTAACCATGATTTAACCTTGGATGATTTCTTATATAGGCAAATGTAAATGAGTCCTAAAGCTTGACCAAGAACTGGGGTTGCTCTTCAGGAGGTTATACCTGATTGGTTGAAGTCTCTTAACCCAACTGTTCCATAATAGAAATAAAACACCTGGCACAATGTTCATTAAACATTAATTTCCCTTTCCCCCCATCCATAGCCTTAGGTTCAGAGTAATCTCTGTAAGTTGAGAACTGAGGGCCAATTTCCAGGGCAATTTATGCCATGAATTTCATTCTCTTTTTAAACTTGGTCTCCCTGCCCCCTCTTTCATTAGGTTTGTTTGCCACTGAGGAGGCATTATTTCTGCATTTCTTAGTATATTCATTTAGAGGGCCACCATAAAAGGCATGAGGACATTTCAGTTAGTGCAAAGCTTGGGATTTATTTGCTTGATTTATTGAAAATACACCCTAGCCTGAGGGTCTCAGGGTGTGCTTACAAAATACTCCGATTAGATTCAAACCAGCAGCTAAAATTTCCTATTAGGAACATGAAATACCCCCCGAAACCACCCAATATGGAAAGCAGCAAAAGCAGAAGGATAGGCCTATTGCCATTTCTTCAAGGTCAACAAGCTGGCAGGCTGGTGACCAGGAATGGCAGGGAGTGCCAAACAGAACTGGCCTCATGTGAGCCGAGTGTTTGTTCTCTGAACTTGTCATTTAAAGGGCACTGGCCATCCATTTGTCAAACCCACCATAAAAAACACAAACAAACAGATCTTTATTTCATTCCCACACTGTCCTTGAAACCTGTCCAAATCCAGTACTTTGGGTGAAAAATCACCTTAAAAATAAAACCACACAACCTGGGCTAATTAAAGAGGGAAGGCTGTTAGTCATTAATATTTTAATATAAATTAATAAATGGTTTCCTCCTACTACTTAGTTGAGATCAATCTTTTGCATGAATGGATATTTTATTGGTGGGAGAGAGAGGAGGGAATTTTAGAGCATGGAGTATGATGGAGGGAGATAGGCCTCAGTGAGGAGACCTGGTGAATTTGGGTAGACCTGCTGTCCATGAAGATGCTGGGCATCAGGGTACCTGGGAGGAAGGAGGCCAGTGCCAAGAGTGGGAGAAAATTTAAAAAATCTCAACACTTCATTCATTTGCCAGTTTTGACTATTGTAGAATTAAAGGCCCTTCCAAAGAAACTGTCATGGGTCTTTGCAGATCCAGGTAGGAAACAATAATAGAAAAAATATAGCTTATTTTTGTTGTTACGGTATTTTAGAAGATGAGAGCTAACATCTAACAATCATTGAGAGTTGGAACAGAATAGGATTCAGGGGCAACGTGAGACTGACTGACGCTTGCAGCAGAGCCGGGACTCTCAAACCAGAATCCCTTGGAAGACTTGCTCAAACAGTTCCTGACTTTCGTAGATCTGGAGTGGAACTAGAGTTTTTTCATTTCTAACCAGCTCCCCGCTGATGCTCGTGCTGCTGGCCCAGCGACAGCACTTTGAGAACTATTGCAGGCCAGCTTCCAGCTGAGAATATTGCTGATGGAGACTAAGCTGAGGTTTACTTTGAGACAAGAGGTTATAAATTTACACTGAAATGGAGAACATGTGTATTAGTTTCCTAGGGCTGCTGTAACAGGTACCAAAATCTGGGTGGCTTAAAACAACAAAAATTTATTGTCTCACAGTTCTGCAGCCTGGAAGTCTGAGATCAAGGTGTCAGCATGGCAGAGCTCTCTGATGGCTCCAGAGGCAGCTCCCTGTATTTCCGGTGTCTGCCAACCATCCTTGATGTTCCTTGACTTACAGATGCATCACTCTAGTCACGTGGCTGTCTACCCCGCACCCGGGTGTTTCTTCACACCATCGTCCCTCATGTGTGTCTGTGTCCAAACCTCCCCTTCTAATAGGACACCAGTCATGTTGGGTCGGGCCACTCTCATAACTTCATTTTAACTTTATTGCCTCGGAAAGGATCCTATTTCCAAACAAGGTGACATTCTGAGGCTCTGGGAGTTAGGGCTTCACCACACCATCTTTGTGTGGGACGCAGTTCGACCACAGCGATATGTTTAGCCATCACCATTTCCTAGCATCTAAAGATACATTAGGTTCTATATGCACTCAGTACTATGCATAATAAATTAATTAGACATAAAAATATAGTGCCTATGGCAGACTTTGTTGATAGTAGAAGGTATGTAGGAACAGATACGCAATTTAAGGAATACAGTCAGGTTCCCAGACTTTGAACTCTCCTTTGATTCTGTCTGAAATGGTTAATTATTACTCTCTTTATATGTGGTACCAAAACATTTTGTGTATACCTTTATTTTTTATTATATAACTTATTATATTCTATTATAGCTAGTTATTTACAGTGGGGGACCAAAAAAAATCCCAGAATTTATTAATCAAAAATTGTGTATTTATTCTTACATGTTAAAACTTTAGTCACCTTCAAAGTACTCCCCATTTGATACAATATACCTATTGACACTTTTTTTGTACTGCTCAAAACAGTTTTTGAACTTGTTGATTTTGATGCCTGTTTGTGCCTTTGCCATTTTTTGTTTCACCTCTTCCACATTGGCAAAATGTTTCCCTTTGAGGACTTTTTTTCACCCAGGGAAACAAAAAAGGTATCTTGGGGCGATATCATGTGAATAGGGAGGGTGGGACACCAGGGTCATGTCATTTTTGGTCAAAAACTATTGAACACTCAGTATGATGTGGGCAGATGTGCTTGTAAATCACCCTTCAGGAACTGGGCTAATTGAAAGAGTCTTCAAAAAAAAAAAAATCTCTGAAACCAAATGCAGCCTCTCACAACAACACCAGCTGGAATACTGATACAGATAGATTCCTAGAACACTCACTTAACAGTGGAAGCCTGTACTACAAGGGGCCTGCCCTCCAGAAGATAATTCTGTTTTTTTGGTGGTCCCCTCTCTTATGTTAGTCTCTGTAAATTATGAGCTGCTTGTAGGTGGAGACTGTTGGAACCATATTTATATTCACAGGGCCTGGCGAGGTGCTCAGTATGGTAAATGAAAGAACCGATAATGAGTTAAGAGTAGCCTGGGGTTTTGGCAGGCGTTTCCCACTGTCACTGCTCTCTCCTCAGGGAGGGGAAAGTGCGAATGCACGAGCAGAGAGGTGTGGTGTCACCAGGAGCTGCCCTCCACAGATGCCTAACTCCTCTGAAGTCTTATTTTCATTTTATAAATTATCATGGCTTTTACATTTTACTCTACAACACATTCATGTTTGTTTGCATTAAAACAATGTTTTAATGTATTAAATGTATGTAATGTATTAAAATAAAAATTATTTCAAGTTACTTAGATAAATTGCTTGATTCCTTCCCCCTCATTCCATCCATCTTCAATGTGAGAAAAGTTGTCACCCCTGGGAGATATGCCATGTTTAGCTAATGAATGCATATACTACCCGGCACTCTGCTAGGCACCCACTAAAAAGCTGAGGAATAGAGAGACCCAGTGGGTGGAGGTGAGGTGGGAGTGCAGCAGGGGACAAAGAAGTTTGGGGCAGGGCTGCAGAGGACCTTATGGAGTTGAAGAAGGAGGTAAGGAGATCAGATAGGATTTTGGACCTGTTTACCTTGGAGAGGGCAGGGCTCGCCTAACAGTGGGTGGTGTGAGTTTAGTGTGGCTTAAACATGGCTGGTGTAATGATGCGCCTCTTCCTTTTTTCTCCGTTTTTTGGGTGGGGAGGACAGTGGGTGGGAGGGGTAGCAGAGAATACGCGAAGAAAGGGAGGAGTCAAGGGGGAGCCTTCAGGGGCTTTGAAGTGTAGGGTCCTGTGGAAGGTTAGGACCCAATTTCTTGAAGGAGAGACTAAATCTTGACGCCTAGGGCAATGGGAAATGACTGCAGGTCCCTCAGAGAAGTATGGATAGTGGAAAGCAACGGGGAAGACAGCCTTTAGCCGTGACATCGAGCATCAGTTGGAGAAGAAATGTGCAACAGTCTGGATAAGGGGCGAGGAGGGACAACCTCTGTGGCTGTGGGTCTCTGGAACATCAGCCCTTTACTGAAAGCCCCGTTTCCCCCAGAGAAGGCTCTAAGCATTTCTTTTTACCCATTGACATCACCTGGCTTATAATGTCTCCCTTCCGAAGGAGTGTGCTTCTGTGTATCCATGAAACATTTATACGCTGTAATTAATTCAAGGTTTTGGTTCTAACTGCTCTGCTCCTGAAAATCAAAGAGTAGCATTTACACATCAGTCTATAATCAGCTATTTAGTTACTGCCTGAGAAAATATCTTTGTAAAAAATAACAGAAAAAAGAGCACTGGTTTTAGGAAGGACAACGAGTTGTTCTCGTTGTTAAGAACAGTTTTGTTCTTAACATTTGGCTCGAGAAATCCGATTTTACCTAAGATTTGAGATGGCTGCTCAGGAGGCACACTTCCACCCCTTTCAGGCAGCCGCGCAAATTAGCATAGGGCTCTAGGTTTGGAATTCAAAAGCAATCAATCTAGTCTGAAAAGACACCACAATATCGGGAAGAACCATAATGAAACAGAAATTTGGAACCATCATGTGACGTCTGCTGGCAGATGTGGTTCATGCTGTTAGCTGGGATTCTGACACTGCTCTGTGGCAAAAGCTGGGTAGAACTTCAAGCATTTTATGGATCATGAGACTTTGTGGCTCTATCTGCAAAGGTGCCCTAAGGAACTGTCTTTTTATGCCTTAACTGTTCTCTCTGGGGCTCACTTTTTACTAAGAGTGGGCAACCAGAGAGTCTTTGTCCAACTCCTTACATAATCCCCCCAGGAAATGCCGAGTCAGTGTACAGTGGATGAAATGGAAACCCCAGCACTGTGACCTTTCTCCCAGATATCCTAGGATGCGCTGTGTGCTTCATTGGACAAACATCCCTCCTTCAGAATGGATTCAGGTCCAAAGATTTTGGCCCTCACTGGGGGCCAGGAGACACACTAGGTGGCAGAAGTAGTGAAGACTTTTTTCTTTAAATAAAATTATTATCCAGTATTTCTGCAGGCATTGTATGGGTAGATGTACAGTCACTATATGGTTAAACAGAATTCTGCCAAGAAATAATAACCTAGTCCTTGCCCCAAGGAGTTAACAGTATGAATGATGCAATTCAAGGAGAAAGGTGAAGGCAGCTCACATTATCAGTATCTTCCCACCCTGTTGCTTTATTTCTGATTCGTGTTTATGTTGGCATACTAGTTAAAAAAGAATGGTATGTGCCCTGGCTGGTGTGGTCAGTTTGTTGGAATGTTGTCCTGTACACCAGAATGTTGGGGGTTCGATTTCTGGTCAGGGAACATGCCTAGGTTGCAGGTTCCATCCCTGGTTGGGCGTGTATGGGAGGCACCTGATCAATGTTTCTCTCTAACATCAATGCTTCTCTCTCTCTCTTTTCTCTCTCTAAAATCAATAAACATATTTTAAAAATTAAAAAAGATAGGTATGGCTATCTACTGAAAATGATCTTTACTTTTTTCCCTCCTAGAAGTTCAATGTGTTACACTTGCTAACCTACTTCCTTTTGGCGAGGCATATAAAATGTGTGATCTGATTCATGCAAAATGTATCAAAGCATGTTAGCTTAGTGTGTAGTTATTTACAAAGACTTAGGGTTGATCAGCAATACCAGGAAAACAAAAAACAAAAAAGCAACCAAACCCTTCTTGCACTGGGGCTGTTACTTTAAGAGTAATTATCCTGCTAGTAATGATGACAATGATTCCAGCATGAGTGCTGACTTCAAAACGACCATGGAAGTAAGTGTCTTTTCTAGGTGTCCTTGAGAATTTTAATTTCTGCAAGAGTCATTCAAAATAGACAAGACTAAGAGCCTGGGTGTATTTGTGGCCAATGAGTGAACTCTATTCTTATCCTAAGTGCAAAGGAAGCAAGCTGTTTTGAGCACACTGAAGGATCGGAAGGTTCTAAGCCAACTTTTCTCACACTTGAGCAATGCACCTGCTCTTGTAGAGGGCAGAAATGATTTCAGCTCTACAATATTGACTCAAATTACTTCCTGTTACAACATTTCTCAAATTTATATGGACAGTTAACATGCAATGAAAAAGATGCTATTTTTAAAAATAAGTGTGTACAGGATGGCACATATGCTGGTTAGATAAAAATTACTAATTACATTGTTCAAATCTTTTATATCTTTTATTATTTTTTCATCTGCTTGATTTATCAACTAGCGAGAGAGGTAGACGTATTGGTTTCCTAGGCTACCAGAGCAAGTCCACACGAACTTGGTGTCTTACAACAACAGGAATTTATTTTCTCACACTTCCGGAGGCCAGACGTCTGACATGAAGGTGGTGACAGGCCCCTACTCCTCCTTCCCGGCCTCTTCCAGCTGCTGGGGACTCCAGACTCCACGTGGCTGGCGGCTGCCTCGCTCTAGTGGTTGCCCCCATCTTCACGCTGCCTTCTCTGCTGTGTCTGTGTCTTCTCCTCTGTCTCTCGTACGAACACTTATCATTGGACTTAGGGCCCACCAGACAGCTCAAAATGATCTCATCTCGAGATCCCTTTTTCTCAAAAATTACTTTATTGTTGTTCAATTACAGTTGTCTGCATTTTCTCCCTACCCCTCCCCTTGACCCCAGACAAACCCACCTCCCTCCCTTGCTTCCACCCTCCCCCTTGGTTTTGTCCCTGTGTCCTTTATAATAGTTCCTGAAAACCCTTCTCCCCTTGAGATCCTTAATTATACCTGGAAAGATTGTTTCTCCAGATAAGGTTATATTTACAAATCTTGGGCAGGAAGAGTATGTATCTTTTGGAGGTCACCATTCAACTTACTACCGTGCATTAAAATTTCCCGCTGTGCCTGTCAGTTTTCAAGTCCTCATGCTACTGCCAATTTTTATTGTATGTATTTTGAGGGCGATGATATTAGATACTTGCAGGTTCAGGATTCTCACCCCCTCACCCCTGATTATTTCTTTTATCATTTCTTTATGCTTTCCTATTTTTTGTTTTGTTTTTCTTTAAGAACTAGTTGTCTGATATAAATATACATTTTCCAACTTTCTTGGGTGGGTATATAAATTTGTGTCATTTTATTTAAAGATTTTGTATTTTACTGTTTTGTAGAAACGTGAGAGAACAGCTCTTATAGTTGGACTAAAATCCTTTAAAAATTTATTCAAAAACACAGAATATACTGCAATGAACCTTCATACAAACAGACTCATAAGTTATTGAAATATTATTACATTTGCTTCCCCAAACCCTTTAAAAATGTTTCTTTCCTTGGTTTTTATGAAGAAGAATTTTAAAACACTTTCCAGATATTATATCATTTTACCTTATGTACTTTGTATGCATTTTTAAATAATGTGAAATTTTCTTTTTTTATAGCAAAATACCATTATCACATTCAACAAAATTAATAATAATCCTTTGGTATCATATAGTATCTGATATGTAACTTAATTGCTCCAATGTCTCATGCTTTCTCATGGTTGGTATTTTGAATGTGGATGTAAGCAAGGTCAGTGTGTTTAATTTGGTTGTGTCTCTGAGGTTCTCCTTTCTTTCATGCCATTGACTTATCACAGAAATAAGTTAGTTTTCTGTAGAATGATCCTATTTTACATCTTCGAACTCTAATTTTTCCTTGTGATGTCATTTATCTTGTTCTATAATCCCCTGTATTTCCTTTGGATGGAAATTATTCAACCTGAGAGTTTCTGTCTTTTAACTGGTGAGTTTGATCCATTTACATTGATTGGGATCACTGATATTTAAAATTTATTTCTACTATTCCTTTCTGTATTTTCTGTTTGCTCTTTATTTATTTTTGCCACCTTTCCTACATTTTTTATTACTCTCTTTATCCTCTGTTAAACATTTGGTTTGTGTTTTTTCAATATTTTTAAAATTTTAATTGTTGTTCTTGTACAGTTATCTGTCTTTTACTCCTGTCCCACCACCCCACCCTCCCCACCTCCCTCCCATATCCACCCCCCCTAGTTTGTGTCCATGTGTCTTTCATACTTGTTGCTCCAAACCCTTCCCCTCAACTTTAAATTTTTAAAATGTCCATTTGACTAGACCAAATCTATAAGTAATCAATATCTTTACCATTTTCCTTAAAATCCCTTCCTTCCTTCCTTCCTTCCTTCCTTCCTTCCATACTTCCTTCTTCCCTCCCTCCTTTCCTTTCTCCCTTTCTTCCTTTCTTGAGCTCAGCTATTCAATTTTCATGCAGCATTTCCAGGTATCATAAGTAGAAGATTTCTGTATTAGTTTAATGTACTATTTTCTACATTTATTAAAATATCAGGAATCTTTAAAAAACATGTGGATGAATATGTTTGTGTGTGTTTATGCATGCACCTCTGCTTTCCTTAATCTAACCATTAGGCAATTCAGCATAGGGTATGCCATGTGGTATCTAAACTCTCTCAGCATATCATTGTAGATCCCATTTTAATGTCATTTCTTGAAAACTTTATATATATATATATATGAAAATGCAGTTGGAGTTGCTAAAGTTGCATGAAAGCATTCTATTATTATGTAGTTATCCAGGTGATACATGGTATACTTATGTCTCTATTTATAAAGATTATCAAGATGGAAAAATAAAATTATAAACAACTCCTGTAGAGATCTGTGGGTTCTAGAGAATTTGTCTGGTTAATGGAAACTGGTCTTAGAAATATGACCCCTTGGCTTAGTCCTCAATCAGATTTACAACCAGCTGGTTTATAACCATCTGTAGAAGAGAAAGTGTTCTCTTCTACAGATCCAACTCAGATGCCAGTCCTTTTGTGAAGCTTTCTGTAAATTTTTTTGCGGGGAGGGGATAAAAAATTAAGCCTAGTCTGTTAGTTAGGGTTCTCCAGAGAAAGAGATTGACTGATATTTATTTATTTATTTATTTATTTATTTATTTCTAGCAATTGGCTCACACCAGTGTGGAGGCTGATTGGAGAGGCCTGCTCACACTGTGGAGAGTAGTAATCTGCTTTAGAAGTCAATTGATTTAAATACTAATTCCCTTTAAAAAGTACCTTCATAGAAACATCCAGATATGTTTATATGATATGTTGATATTTAGTCAAACATCCAATAATGTTTGATTAAATATCTGGGCATTGTGGCCAGCCAAGTTGATGCATAAAAGTAACTATCACCTCTACCTTAGAGCTTCTGTCTGTTACTTGGTTATCCATGTATTTTTATGTCTGCCTCCTCTCCAGGGCTCCACCTCCAGGGCAGACACTATCTTTAGTATCTAGTATGGTTCCTGGAATTTAGTAGGTGCTAGGTACACATTTGTTGAATAACTTAATAGTAAAAGGGGAAGCAGAGAAGGAAACTGTAATGCATTTCAGTCATCTGACCTTGAGAAGACATAGATTTTCTGAGTTCATAAAGCAATTTATCTATAAAATTTGTAACTACAAAACACATACTTATTTTAAACCAGATACTTATAGAATTCATCTCACTGAGGGCACCTACTGCATACATGTACTATTGGGTGCTGTTACGTTTCTCGCAAACTGTACAAAGGTATCATGTAGATCTACAAACTCTTAATTTTCCCGGAGAAAAGATGAAGCACGATTCTTTGTGGCCCTGTTTAGTTATGAAACTCTAATATAATTTCAGGGATTAATTTAAGGCTTTTTGGTGGGGAGGGGCTTGGGGGAAGCAGCGCTCTTGAATGTTCTCATCTCAAGCACAGGTAACTTTTGGCTACATGCATGGCAGATTGAATTGTTTCAAAGCAATCACATAATTCCCCAATATTTGTGTCTATGGTTTTCTTTATTCTTCATAGTCATCCCTGATGGGGATATTAGCATATTTAACTATTGTTATGCATTGGATTGCATCCCCTCCAAATTTATATATCGATGTCCTAAAACTTAGTCTTCAGAATGGGGCTGTATTTGAATACAGGAGTCTTTAAAGAGGTAATTAGGTTAAAATGAGATCATTAGGGTTGGTCCGAATCCAATACGACTGATTGCTTATATGAAGGAACGATTAGGACACAGTCACACAGAGCGGAGACCATGTGAAGATGCAAAGAAAATATGGCCATCCGTGAGCCGGTGGAGATGGCTCAGAAGAATCCAATCCTGTGGACATCTTGCTCTTCGACTTCTAGCCTCCAAAAATGTGAGAAAATTAATTTCTGTGGTTTAAGCCACATAACCTGTGTGATGGCAGTCCTAGCAAACAACATAACTGTGTGTTTTTCAAGTAATTTTTTTCCTATCACAATCAGATTTTTCCTTTTTTTCATGCCTTGTGCAGTCAAAACTTGATCCCACCTGTGTTCTCTGGTCAGTGCCCTTGTAAAATTTGCTATTTGGAGCAGAACATAAAAAGCTGGAACAGCTCTTAAAGTCAGATAATTCTTGGCTTTAAATCTTTTCTTACCACCACAAATGGCTACAGGGTTTAGGCTAAACTATTTAAGAATGACCTAGCAAGTAGTTTGTATTCAATCAGCAAAACCCAAATGAGACAGAGAGAGTATCCTGCTGTTTGGTTGGATGACTCTGGTGTCTTAAGGGTGCCTGTAAAAACCAGCCTCATGGTTCGATCTGGGCAGGTACCAGTTAGCTGTAGCATCTCTCTGTAGATTGTACCCAGTCTTTGCATGTCTTCTTAGAAAAAATAGTATGGGCAGGTCAATGCACTGTTATTCCCCCTGCTGGAAACCTAAAAAAAAAAAAAAATAATAATAATAATAGTGACCCATTGGGGCAATATCTTCTACCCTCTACCAAATTTAATATTTTTTATTATTTTTTGTAATTTAATGTGAATCACAGTAGGCCCCCTTTTTTCTTTTGCTATAGATGCTCTCTTGTACTCTAGAAAATATACAAAAATATGTAATCACATGTTTTGTGTAAAAATATATAACTGTGTTTTCTTTGAATACTTAAATATAGGAAAAAATCAGAAAATACCTTCTTTCTTTAAACACTGATATAATCCATATTTAAATAATCACATAATGAACATGCTACATGGAGAGTATTGTGTGTTCATGCCTGACATTCTTATATATACAATTAACCCTGAAGCAACATGGGTCTTAACTGTATGGGTCAGTGTCTTTTCTCTTCTGATTTTCTTAATAACGTTTTTTTCTCTACCTTACTTTATTGTAAGAATGCGTTGTGTAATCTAGATAATGTACAACATATGTGTTAATCGACTGTTAATGTTGTCGGTGAGGCTTCTGGTCGACAGTAGGCTATTAGTAGTTAAGTTTGGGGGGAGTAAACAGTTATACACAGATACTCATCTTCACTGGAAGTCAGCACCCCTAATGCCTGCATTGTCCAAGGGTCAACTGTAGTAGTAAATCAACTTTTTACTGTCTTTTTTAACTTCTTGGCTTCTCTTAAACTTCAATGAAAATGTACCTCTTTCTATCCTTGATCAAACAGCTTCATCTTCTCCTGCCGATGATTTCCAATTACACTCTCTTTGAAAGGTCTGAAGGTATTGTCGGTATTAAAACCATTGCGAACGGTCTACCATTCCTTTAAGCTGTGCAGGCGCAAATCCCACATGAAACCTAGGTCTCAATGTATCATAACCCCTGGGCACGTCTACATTTTCTCTAAATGAATTAGAATTATTTCCCCTTTTGATCTGGATATACTAAGGAAGAAATTTTTCATTTTTGGGTAAAAGCTTGGCTTTTTTTAAAGTTAGGGGAGCTTGTTTTGACCAAATAAAAACATTGGGAGCCCACCAGTCCTCATGCAGTTTCCCTACTTTCTCTTTAACTGACAGGGGGCTATAGAAATCTAACCCCAGGCCTCTTTCTGCTTAAATCCCTTGGACATCTCCCATTATGGCAAGAGCAGGAAACATGAAATCAGAGATGCAGCAGTTATAAGTGCGGCTCAGGGGACCCCTCATTTGGAGCGGGGAATGTGCCACCTTCAGCCTCGTTCCTCCATCTCTGAGACCTGCCAAGCCTTGCCTGGCTGTCAGTTGCTGGCTGGGGAACATGCGAAGTGGGAGCTTTGTAAGCATTTCTGTTCCTTTTTCTTGGTTCCAAAACTTGTTTATGTTTCATTATCTTTCTCATCCAAGGTGAACATGAGCTATTAGGCAGTGCTCCTAAAACAATTGTTTGGCTTGTCTACAGGAATTTGCTCACATTCTTACAGGACTGATTTCCTCCATGCAAAGCACAAATATTTTGCTGTTCAATGAATTTTCTTCTTGTCCCCTCGTACAGGGGGAAAAAGGAATCTTGGTTATTCATCTGAAGTTCTATCACACTGGAAGAGAGGACTGCGTTAAGGTGAAACCCCAAAAGGAGCAGCTTTGACGCAAAGGAGCAGCATGTTTTTGTTGCATGGGTTTATGAAGAGGAGCCGTCTTTACATGAGAACCTGGATAAATGTACACTGTAAGGGAAAAATCTGGAATTAAAAAAGGCAAATCTTTTTTTACTCACCAGAATTCTGCACAGGGCAAGGAAATGCCAAACTTAACAGATGTCTTACACTGTGCCCTGCAGGTCAATAAATTGAAGTTTTGTTGAAGCAGGAAGAGGAAGGAATTCCAGGACTTGAGGTCCCCAAATGGAAATGCCCCTTAGGACAAGTCTAAACTAGGGAACTAGTGCTGGAGTTCTTCCAAGTCAGTTGGCCCAGTCTAGTGTAACTCATTTCTGGGCCCCCTGAAGCTGTTTGTTCAACTCTGTCGTCTACAGCGTTACAGTGTCAAAGGGAGTTAATCATTAGCAAGTGTGAATAATGTTGGAGTAACAAGGCATGATTGCAGTTCTCTGTTTTGACAAAATTTTAAGCATTTGTCAGAATTTTAAAAAAAGCAAACAACCAACGTGACTACAGAATGTTAAAGTAGTATGCAATTTTGGGAACAGTTAATTCACTTTCTGGCATTTCTGTTCTCATTGTTTCCCTAGAGACCCAGTCTTTGCAGAATAATATAAAGACTTAGGTGTGGGCTCCTTAAACTCCCCAGTCTCCTTTTTCTGCCAGAGCCACCTAGTACTGCTGTAGAATTAATGTCGGCCCAGCTGCGAACCAGAGCCCAGTAGGCCCGCTGCTTGTCACCGGGGCTGGAGATCATAGTGAGTCCATAGTTTCTCTTTGGACCAGAATGAATCACGGGAGCCCTGGGTCCTGGAGCCCCAAGGCCAGAGATGGGATGTACGGATGTACGGTAACATTCCAGAAGTCATTAAAGGATGAATTTTCCTCGGGCTCCTCTGAACTCCAGTTGAAAAAAGGGTGATGATCATCCTGAAACGTAAGCAAAAATTCCAGCAGCCTTCCAAAATGGCTCCATGGTGTGGGAGTCAAGGGGATGAGGAGGTACTCAGCCAAGCTTGCCAGGATAGCAGCTGAGTCCCAGATCCTGGGTGTCTTTAGAAATCAGTCACATGCTACAAGGTGTCAAATTACAAAGTTCTTTTAAAAAGGCACACAGATGGACCTCATCTTTTTCTGAGACACCAGCGCCCCTCAGACAGGCACTTCTTTAGTTAATGCATCATCATTCATTCACCCTGTTGCTCAATCCAGAAAGTCAGGACACAGAGATAGCTACCAAATCCTGTTTCCTAAGATCTCCAGTTAGCCCTCTCCTCTCTTCTCATTGCCATTGGCTGCATTCCATCCTTGTAATTTTGCCCTTGGACTCCTAGCTCGTCTGCATGACCCTTAAATTTACAAAAGATGCTGTTGGAGTCACCTCTTCTAATGAAGATGTGGCCCCAGTACTCCCCTGTAACTTCAGTGTGCCCCTTTGCAGTAGACAAAAGCCAGCTATCAGGGTATGGTCTACCACTTGCTTCCTAACCAGGGTTTTGCCTTCTACTCCAGCCTCATTTTCATTCTCTTCAGCCTTATATCACACACTTATGCATCATGGATTTTCATTCCTTTGGGCTCCATCAAGCTTCCCTTCTAACTAGGATCCCTCTGTGCATGGCCAACTTGAAAACTCCAGGAGTTGCCCTTAGGAAGATGTTCTTTTATTGCCATTCTCTTTGTCCTCTCTCCTCGTCTCTACCACCTTCAACTAAATTACCCTGTTTATACTCCCTAAGTCCCTGCCTATTGTCTATGAAAGCATTTACCACATTCTATAAGAAGCATTTACTTATGTCTGCCTCCTTTCCTAGACTATAAGATTCTGGAAGACAGAGCCTGTCATATTTGCTTTGCATCCCTATCTCTTACGACGCTGCTACTGAGTGCTATAGAAGTTTGCTGAAGTGCACAGAGCTGAAGACTAGGCAGTTGTTAGCATTTATGTTCAAGTAGATAAACTTAATTCAAAAGGCCATGCTTGGTTAGATCATAAAATAAAATGATCCTAACTTGGTTGTTCTCAGCCTTCCTGCATTTTGCAATCACCTGGAGATCTTTAAAAAGTACTCAGGAGAAGCTGGTAGAAGAGGAATAGGTCTATCTAGGAACCTTTTTAGAAGAACATCCTGGGTCCCATTCACTAAGGTTCTGCCCTAATTGGTTTGGGGTGTGGCAGGACATCAGTGTTTAAAAACGTTCCTGAGGTGATGTTAATGTGTGCTAAGTTTGAGATCCATAGTTCTAATTGAACCACCATATTAAGGAGAAATTGGTATAATTGGTGTCTTTCTTCCTGTTGTGTCTTTCTGATGTGATTCATAACTCTTTCTACTGCTTAAATATAGAGAGCAAATACAGTTAGAGATTCAGGCCAAGTATGGGAGAAGCTTTCAACCCTGGTCACACAATAAAATCATTACTTAGGAAAATTAAAAGATACTGATGCCTGGTGGTTAGAGCTTAACCTTAGAGCTTAAAGAACACATCAACTTCTCTACATTACTCTGGATGGCAGCTTCCACATGTTATCATCACTCTCTGGAGAGAGGGATTTTTTTTTTCTTAAAGGTTGCCAAGAGAGAAGGAAGGGGAGAAATTAAGAGAATAGAAAGGGATGAAATTGGGAGAGAGAAAAAAATACACATAACACTTAATGGGAATGTTACCAACAATAGATTAAAGTTTCATTCAGTAACACCAAAATAAGTCATGGGAAATTGCTTTCACTTCATGGTTCTGAGATGGTGATCCTTATAGTTGATAATAATTGTCAGGATGCAAAGAGACAGCCAAGACTTACTACTTCATGCAGATAAAAATTTTCATCCACTAGGAAATCTGGTAGAAGAAGGGGAGCCAATGGAAGGCTTTCTCCTTTTGTACCTGGATAAGATGCTCAAGTGGCAAACTGACACCAGGAATCCCTGGTGAAGTCAGAGCAGCGATGCTTTAGTCTCTGTGTGTATGTCCCACAGGACTTTCAATATTTCCCTTGGAGTAGAAGAAAAGGAGGAGAAACAAATGTCACCCTTTACACTTTCCTTTAAGGAAATAGAGGAGGATTACTGGTCAAGATGGAGGTGTAGGGAGACATTCTTCACCTCCTTGCACAACCACAGGAAGGATTACAGCTAACCTCAAAACAAAAAACACCCAGAACTGCTGGAATATCAAACTGTATGGAAGTCTGATAACCAAGGATTTAAAGAAGACATATTCACCCAGACAGGTAGGAGGGGTGGAGCCGGGGAGCCAGGACAGAGAAGATGTGGCAGCGATGAGTTGGTGGCAACCTTATGGTGGTGGCAGCTGGCCGGCTGAACAGGTGGTCCCACATTAGGGATGCTTGGGGAGCGAGCCCCAGGCCAGTCTATGCAGTCCAGGGTTCCAGCACTGGGAGAATAAAGTCTTATAACTCCTGGCTGTAAAAACCAATGGGGGTTGAGGTGATGGAAGAAACTGCCAGTCTCTCAAGAGAGTCTGTTTAAAGGGCCAGCAAGGTCCTAGAACATATGTAAACCCACCCACTCTGGAAATCACCACCAGGGGAACAGCTAGAGGGGCACCAGTCAAGTAAGTGACTACAAGCAGGGTGATTGCTGAACAAGCCTCTGTGGCATTGCCTCCTCTCTGATCCCTCCCTCATATACAAAGCCACAAAGCAGTGAAGCTGGCTTCCCCTACCCTGGCAATTACCTAAGGATCTGCCCCATACAATGTAACAGGTTCATCAAGACAAAGAGGCAAAGCAGCTCTACCTAATACACAGAAACAAACACAGAAGGCTGCCAAATTGAGGAGACAAATATGGCTCAAATGAAAGAACAGAACAAAACCCCAGTAAAAGAACTAAGTGAAATGGATATAGCCAATCTATCAGATGCAGAGTTTAAAACACTGGTGATAGGGATGCTTAGAGATCTCATTGAGTACTGCAAAAGCATATGGGAAGAAATGAAGGCTACACTAAGTGAAATAAAGAAAAGCCCACAAGGAACCAGTAGTGAAGGGGAGGAAGCTGGAGTTCAAAACAATGAATTGAAACATAAGGAAGAAATGAAGGTCAACCAGAACAGAATGTAGAAACAAGAATTTTTAAAAAATGAAGGAAGAATAAGAAGACTCTGGGACATTTCCAAATGTGGCAACATCCAAATCATAGAGAAATCAGAAGGAAAAGAGAAAGAAATTGAAAACTTATTTGAAAAACTAATGAAAGAAAACTTTCCTAATTTGGCAAAAGAAATAGAAACACAAATCCAAGAAGCACAGAGAGTCCCAAACAAGTTAGACCCAAAGAGGACCATACCAAGACACATCATAATTAAATGACCAAATGTTAAAGATAAACAGAGAATCTTAAAAGCAGCAAGAGAAAAGCAAAGAGTTACCTACAAAGAAGTTTCCATAACACTATCAACTGATTTCTCAAAAGAAGCCTTTTAGGCAAGAAGGGATAGGCAAGAAGTACTCAAAGTGATGAAAAGCAAGGACCTACAACCCAGATAACTCTATCCAGCAAAGCTGTTATTTAGAATTCAAGGGTAGATAAAGTGCTTTCCAGACAAGGTAAAGCTAAAGGAGTTCATCCTCACCAAACCATTATTATATGAAATGGTAAAGAGACTTATTTAAGAAAAAGAAGATCAAAACTATGAACAGTAAAATGACAACAAACTCACAATTATTAACAACTGAATCTAAAAACAAAAGCAAACACATAAACTAAGCAAATAAGCAAAACAGGAATAGAATCTTAGATATGGAGATCATCTGGAGGATTATCAGCAGGGAGGGGGGAAGACGGAGAATGAGGGAAAAGGTGTAGGGATTAAGAAGCATAATTGGTAGGTACAAAATAGACAGGGGAAGGTTAAGGAAGTATAGGAAATGGAGAAGCCAAAGAACTTACATGCATGACCCATGGGCATGAACTAAGGCAGTGAATTGCTGGAGGCAAGGGAGGTACCAGATGGAGGGGGCAAAGGTGAAAAAATTGGAACAACTATAATAACATAATCAATAAAACATACTTTCAAAAAAAGGAACAGAGGAGATGTAGCTACTTCCACCTTGTTACTTGAGGACATGGCTGTCGGCTCCACCCACCTGCACCCTGATTCGTTGCATGTGTGCGGCAGCACTGGGAAGCAACCAATGAGACGACGAGGCTAGCTTTTAAAGGTCAGATTTCAAGAAGGAGTTTATAGGGGACAGAGTGTTATACCATTTATTTAAAATAGTAAATTGTTTTAAATAAACTAAAAATGAACCGTTAATAAAAAGAAATAATAAAATAATAAAAAAACAATTATTTGGTAATATCTATCATAAAAACCATAGCAAGACAAGATGAAAATAAAAGTACTCTGAATTTTTGTATGTTCACAAGGCTCGGTTGTTGATGATAATGTTAGTAGTGATTCGGACATGTGCAGCCTTTAAAATCACGAAAGGTTCATGCAACACGTGCCTATTGAGGCAGAGCCTGCTGCCATAGGTTTCAGAAGGCAGAAGGTTTCTATTCCTCGATGGCTTTGGAAGGTGTCTTGGACTCTGTTACTTTCAAGTCAAATGTTTACATTATTAACAAAGCAATGAAGTACTTCCATTCTCTTACATCTAGTAGGTGCTTTGCCTAGTCAGGTACACAGGGGTGCTCTTGCAGAGCTGTCTGGATAGGTGGCGGCTCCTGTGCCCTCTCTTGCGCTGGCCCGAGCAGCACCCAGGACAAGCTTATTCCTCCCCTCATCCTTTCCTTCCTCTTTTCCCATGTAGGGGTAACCCTGGGAAAATTGTGATTTTTTTTAAACCAATACCAGAGGCAGCAAAGATTACTAAGATTTAAAAAATTTTCTACTGTTTTTAAGCACCTTATATAGGAAAGAAAAAAATGTTGACCAAACTTAAATGGGTGCCATTGTTTAACATGTACTTCTCTTTGTTACCCATTGTATTTAAACATTGTGGCAAGTAGTTTCTGAGATGACCTTTAATGACCTTGCTGTCCCCATACTCACTGCTTTGTGTAACCTGCTCTCCTTGAGTACCTTGCTTTTAATGAGTAGTGTTTCTTAGTCTTGAGAGGATGCCAATTCCACAATCACATTACGAGTGTGTGACTTGTCTTGTCAGCAGGCACCCTTCCTTGTAGGCTTGTTGCTGTGTTTGGGAAGCCACATGGGCAGGGCCAAGAGTGGCCTCCAGCCAAGAGCCAGCTAGAAACCGGGGTCCCCTGTCCAACAACCCAGAAGGAGTGGAATACCACCAACTACCACATAAGTGAGCTGAGCAGCAGATTCTCCTGCTATTGAACTTTCGAATGAGACCCCTGTCCTCCCTAACTCCTTAACTGCAGCTTTGTCAGAGACCCTGAATTAGAGGACCCATTTAGCTTGTACCCAGATTCCTGGCCCACAGAAACTAGAGCACAATAAGTGTGTGTTGTTTATGGTAATTTGTTACATAGCAGCAGATAACTGATACAAAAATTATTTGATAACATTATCTATCATAAACAATTCTTCCATTGTTATAGAAGATTGGGTTTGTCTTATCTCTATAAAAATATACAATTATGGAGCAGAGATAGGCCCTTATATGCATTGGCATCCCACTCAAAGTATTTAAGGAAGGATTTTGCATATTGTTAACACCCATTAAAAACTTAAAGAATGAATGAACAAAGGTATGTTTGTTCTTGATATTTTCAAAGAGTGACTTGGATTCATGCCTCTGATATTTGGCATCTATGATTCTGCTATATTTGTGTAGTTAAAACGTTCATGCTTATTTCTGTTTAGTTAATAAAAAATTGATTTTGCATGTTTAATGAAGAGCCAAATTGCATGTACTTCAGTATGGGATAAAATATATTTGGACTATAATTCTGGGTCCTGATTATTTTCTGACTGCTTCTGCCCACATTTTTAAAAATTATTTTCACCAGAGGACATGTTTATTGATTTTAGAAAGAGGGGGAGGGAGAGAAACATTGATGTGAGAGAGAAACTTTTATTGGTTGCCTCTATCATGTGCCTGGACTAGGGCCTGAAACCACAACCTAGGTGTGTCCTGACCAGGAATCAGACCTGTGACCCTGTGGTTTATACGGGATGATGCTCCAACTGACTGAGCCACACCAGCCAGGGCTGCCTACAGATTTCTTTTTTCTTTTTTGGCTGCTGACATCTGTGTTAAAAATGATAGGAGCTAAACATTTACCAGTAAGATCTAATCAATGAAGAAAAGTATCAATGAAAATGAAACCAGTAAGCCATATCGTAATTAGTAATTAGTTTGCTTTATTCTCACCCCTCTGCCTTTTGATATATCTCTTTTAGAGACAGAGATAACAACCATAAGAGTTTGAGGAAGGTCATATTAAAGGCAGCCTTCCCATTTTTCTCTAGATGAAGTAATCTTTGCCCCCCCCCCCCCGCCCCTACCCCCTGCTTTATAGCACAAGATGCTTTCAAGGGATACCATTGATGACCCTGAGTGGCTTCCCCATTCCCATTCCCTTGCAGTAGCATTTTTGGGTTTGGACTTGGCAGTTTATAGCTGCCTGTGTTCTTGCTCTGGCAGAAAGACATCCTGTCCCTCAGGCACCTTGCTGCTTAGCTCGCTGCTTTGAACTACAGCCATAATGGCTGTGTGATCAATCTGTCCTCCTCAAGAAATCCAACCGGACTGGCAGGGAAACCCATCTGGATCCTCCCTGGCTCTCTGAGGTGGGGGAGAGCCCATCAAGACCGAACGGGCAGGAATTGCTGCCGTGTATAGCCAGAGACCCCCATTTAGTCTAGATGGCTGAGGACGTGCCATCCCGAACCTTGGTTCTTGAACACATTCTTTCTTCATCAGTAGACGAGGCTAAGTCGATGGTGGTCCCAACCCTCAGAGTAGTCCAGGGCTGGGTAACACACTTTGCAAAGATCATTTACACACCAGAAAGCAGCTGGAGAGAGGCTACCTTAATTAAATGCTGCCTGTAAGCATAGTCTAAGAATTACATAGAGAATAAAATAACATGGGCAAACAAATTACTGAATTTCGGCAAGGCAGTTGGCAAATTCTTTATGAACTTGAGGGAACGTGTGGATTGGCTGTGTTTAGGCCGTGATAATGGAACCACTCGTCTCTGGAGATTGCTGATTAAAGCATCATTGTCAACCTGGAAGAAGTTGAAAGAGTCTGTCTTTAATCTCTACTGATCTCTACTGGTTATCAGTGACTTGGGTGAGGTCATTCATGACACACTGATCACTTTTATTGATTATGAGAAGCAGGATGAATTTAAAAAGTACATTAAATGACAGAAGAAAAATCCAAAAGTATTTGGAATATTGGGTAAAATCTAACAAGGTAGACTTCAAGAAGAAAAATATAAAGTCATATGCTTGAGTCTCTGTCACTCACACACACACACAAACATACACACACCAGCACAGACGTTCTTGTCTCCCAGACCGGGGAGCGTTGGGTTGCAAAGTGTAGTGTTCGGGCAGGGGGGTTGGGGATGTAGCGGCAGTGTGGCATTATCTTGGAGATGCAGAACCAAAAGCTGGCCAGGTCATTCAACAGAGTAATATCCAAAGAGGTTAGAGAGGGAGGGAGCATCGGCTACAAAGCCAGCCAAATAGAACTCTGAGACAGAGAAGTCTTGAAGAGGGTGGAGGCAGGTTACAGGCAGAGCCTGGGGCGGTTCATGTGCTGATGGTTGCTGTGCTGTTTGTAACAGTTGCAATGGCCTGAGGCATGGGTGGGAGGGAACAGTTAAAGACACCAGCCAGGTGTGAACAGGCATAAATAAAGAAAGGGGAAACTATGTAGGAAATAGCATATAGATAAAAGGCTCAGGGATTGGAGTTGAAGGCAGGATGTGAGTCAAGATGAGAATGTAGTTCCTAAAATAGCTCGGTTGATCTCAGGCTGCATTGATAGATACTGATAATATGCATAATAAATCTTTAGTATCACCTAAAGTCCTGAATCCAGTACTGGGGTCCACTTTGCACGGACCATTGACACACCAGAAGGTAGTCAGAATAGAGGTTTCATTTATTCATTTATTCACCAAGTATTTATTGAACACCTACTAAATGCCAGGTACTTTTCTAGACATTGGGGGTTTAGCCACAAACAAGACAGACATGCTCTGAGTAAACTTGTGCTCCAATGGAGAAGACAGGCAGAAAAATAGTACACAGATACATATTTTGTGTAGGAATGAGTCTCATGGAAAATAAAATGGGCTGTTGTGTTGGAAAGTGACTTACTAAGTGAAGGAGAGGATAACTTACTTATATAACCGTGGTCAGAAAAAGCCTCTCTGAAGAGCTGAAAGAAATCTTGAATGAATAAGAGGCAAGCATAGGAAGATCCAGGAAACGAATTCTACAGGTTGAAGGAGCAGCCAGCGTAAAAGCTCTCAGGTGGGAAAAAGCTAAGAGCTTGGACAAAGGGCCTGCGCCCTGGGAAGCAATGAGTGAGAATGAGAGTAGTAGAAAGTGAGGTCCAAAAGGCAGGATAGGATGGTGGAGCGGACTCTAGTGAGGAAATGCCAGACGATCCCACTTATTTTATTATATTAAACAATCAAGTCTGCAGCACTTACTGTGTTGCCAGGTAGTGTTCTAAATGCGTCACAAATATGAACCCATCCCGTCTTTATAAAAATGGTCATGATAACTACTAACCAAATTGTGTTTCATGGTTAAAAATGCTTTTCCAGCTATTATTTTATGTGTAACATACAAAAATCACATTAAACAGGGCTTTGTAAGACAGTGACTTTACAGACCTCGAATGTGAAACACAGAGAGATTAAACAACTCGCCCAAGGACCAGAGCCTGTGCTGTTTTTATTCTCCATGTCGTGTACTTTGAGTATCAACCAGAGAAACCAAGAATGTTTAACGTGGAGAAGCTATACCTTAGAAATGGACACTGTGACCATGTTTGCCTAGTTGATGGGTTCTGCTCAGTGTCCTAATCTTTGACCAGACACCTGCTGAATCATCTCTTCTCACTGGGTGGAGCCTAATACTTGCCATGTTGTTGATCTTTTTTAGTTGTTGCTGTTCTTTGGCTTCATGAAAACCTCCGTGTACTAGAGGAATGCTTTATGGTTTGAATTTATGGTTTTGATCCTCCAATTAGGGAGGAAGGAGTATAGTATATGCAAGCACGATGATGCTTTCATTTAGTTAGTCAACAGATATTTTACTGAGCACTTCTCCTGGGCAGAAAACACTGTTCTTGGTGTGGGGGCAGAGGGATGAATGAAACAGATACAGTTTCTTTCTTTATGTGGCTTGTACTCTGGTGGGACAGACAGACAATAAACAAGACTTACAGAAATCTGTGTAATGCCAAGTTTTATTAAATGCTAAATAAGCAGTGAAATGTGTTTTGTTATCTATTGTGGTGTTATAATTCACACTGAGATTTAGTGGCTTCAAGTAACCATAGTTATTTATTTTGCTCACAGATCTGCCATTGGGGCCAGGCTCAGTGGGAATAGTTTATCTCTGCTCCACAGAGACCCCGCTGAGGTGGCGAGCATCCACTTCCAAGGTGGCCAATTCACGTATTTGCTACCAGGTGTCCTTCAGGAGCTCAGCTGGAGTTGTGGCTGAGGGCTTCGAGTCCGCTGTACTTGAGTCTCTGCATGGGACTGCTTGGGCTTCCTCAGAGCATGGTGGCTAGGTTCCAAGAAACTCAGGTCGGAGCCCAGGAACTGACACTTCTGCCACATTCTAGTGGTTAAGCAGTCAAGTCCACCTAAAGTAAATGGAATCTAACCCAAGAGTCGTCATAACCCTAACTCTTGATGGGAAAAATGTAAAAAAAATTATGGCCATCTTTGATCTATCACAAGCTGTCATTTTATATATTTCTACCTTTAAGACCAATGCCCTAGAGAGGGTTTGCTGTTGCCTACAGATTTCCCCCTGTAATGAGGAAATGTTGACATTGGCTTATAGGTGCTGACTGAGGTGTGATTTTATGGTCTAACTCATGAGGATTATTAACAGATTATCATGTTTCTCCCTTGAGTACGTACTTTCTTTTTTTAAAACCTCTCATTACGTAACTAAGTATAAAAAAGCAAGATATTGAATATGAATCTCTATAAAATTAAATGTGTATTCTGTATATTTAAAACTTAAAAAAATCAATAGCCCCTTAATGAACCCATGTTCGGTTGTCAATTAACCCTTGTTCTGAATTGTTTGGGGTTTTTATATGTCCTAGGATATTGTAATCATGCCCAGTTTTACGTCTAGAGCCTTTCAAAGTACTTCTTTGACTATCAACGGTTGTCAAAGGTGTATTAAGAAAAATCATGCTAGTTTGCTTGGCTGTTAGCTAATGAACAGATGTCTTTTTGGCTTTTTCACTCTGCTTGCTCAGTGAGCCTCCCCCTGGTGGGAGAATGGGGGATCACCTGGTTTGAATTTTGTCTCCACCAGTGACTATTTTCTGTGGATCATCAGGTGAGTTAACTTTTCTGGAACTCGGTTTCCACAGCCAGAAAGTGGAGATGACAATACTATCTTGAAGGGTGCTTTGGAAGATTTAATAAAATACCTTAGGTAAACCACCTGTGTGCACAGTGAACACTCAATGAAAGTTTCCTTTCTCTTCTGCAGGCTCCACCCCACCTGTGACCTTGCCTCAAGGCAGAGTTGTCAGGAGAACAATACATTAGATAAGAGCATATTCTCAATAGTCCTCACTGCACTATTGCCCCCTAATCATTGACTATCTGTGAAACCTTTGGAGCTAAAATACTGCACTGCTGATTAAACACACACACACACACACACACACACACACACACACACACACTGGCACACACACACATTATATTATTTCACTTCGTTCACTTGGCAGTGAGACTCACAGTCTAGCTCACTAAAAAAACTTGTCTTGGAGATCCTGTCACATTAAAAAGTCACTGAAACAAAGTACTTCAACTTGATTGGAAATAGAGTTTGGAACACATGGACAGTTTTTCTCCACAACAGCGAACGTTTCCTTTATTTCCCTCCTTTCACTGGTGGCCTCTTGTCCTTTCCATCTTGCTGTCAGCCCAAGGGAAGGCATGGGGGTTGGTGGCGGGGAGAAAGACAATTCTCTCCCAAATTCAGGCTCTGACCCCTGCAGACCCTGCCCACGTTGACCTCAGAGCAGCCTAGTTTATCCATTCCGGAAGGGTTGTTTATTCCTCAGATAGATTCGCTTTGCAACTGGCAGACCAGGAGAGAGGAGAGGAAGGAATTACCTCGGATGGCTGGAGCAGAGAACTAATGAGGGGAAGGCTCCAGGGCTTTGCTGGTGGGGCATCTGGCTGGAAAATCTGTGGGTGAATCAGCACAGCGGATGCTCACTGCTACAAAAGTGACCAAAATTGCATATTCAATGATCATTGCTGATGGTATCATATTAAGAGTGAAGAGCTATGGTGGAAGAATGCTCACTTTTATTAATGAACCAGATTTAGAAATTCAGGGACCTTGGATTGAGTCTTTTGAAAGCAAGAGGTCAGTCTCCAAACACCCTTTAAAATCAGCATTCAGACTTTCAAATCGTAGGCTATCTCTATGTGCTATTATACATTGATCTTTACACTGTGAAAAAAGGCTCTTCTTAATATGGAATTGGATATTAAAAGCGGTTTCTTACCAATGTGTCCTAAAGCAATCAGTGACACCCGTGATTAATTATGCAGGAGTGATTCCTGGAATGCTAATTGTCCTTCACTGGCACAAAAACACAACCTAACTTTTTTTCTATTTTTCTTTTCTTCTTTCTTTCTTACCTTTTTTTTTTTTTTTTTGTCAGTATGTGACTCTGGGTATTGAAATCTAAATATCATTTGCTCTAGATGCCTAACATAGTTTATATCCCTGCAATTAAAACTTCTGAATATTTTACATTTTTGCATAGCCAAAGTTTGAGTCACATTGGAAGGGTGCAGAAAAGGAAATCGGGTATAGAGCCAATCCTACCAGCTCAACAGAAAAAGGGAGCTACGGGCTCAGGTGGTGCAGTTGGGCAGACGTTGAATGAGAACTCATGCAATGCCCTGTGTCTCAAACAAGCATTACAGATGTTTGCTTCCTCCTCTGCTATGTTGGACAGCAATAATGACTACCTTGACATGTTGCAATGTAGAATAAATGAAACAGTAATCTGTGTAAAAAGTCTGGCTCAGTCCCTGGCACAGGACAGATTCAATAGGTATTATAGTGCAAGAAAATACGCAGTGCCTGTAATCTTGCTGTATAACTTGCAAGTTATACAGTTTCTTCAATCCCTATTTTATTTTTTCATTCATTTAAAAGATTTTATTTATTTATTTATTTAAACAGAGGGGAAGGGAGGGAGAAAGAGAGGAAGAGAAACATCATTGTGTGGTTGCCTCTCGAGCGCCCCATACTGGGGAACTGGCCCACAACCCAGGCATGTGCCCTGATTGGGAATCGAACCAGTGACCCTTTGGTTTGCAGGCCAGAGCTCAATCCACTGAGCACACAAGCCAGGGCTCAACCCCTATTTTATGTTTCTTATTTCTCAGGGTTGCTAAGTTGGTTTGGTAGTTATTAAATGCTATTGTTTGTTGGTATTTATCTTTGCATATGTGTCTCATCTCATGCATTCTGTTTTGTCTTAGAAGGCAGGGATTGTGTTTCACATCCCTTTAATTTTAATTAATTCCCACTGTGGCTTAATTGGTGGTTTGTATACTGTTGGTGCTCACTCAGTGCTGCTTGATGATAATGTGATCAGATGATACTGTGTGGTGCAAGGAAGCCAAGGAAGATCAACCTTCATGTGCACAAGAAGCCTGCAAGTTTGCAGGTGAGAACTTTATGTTCAGAGACTTCACTATTCATCCTTGACAGTCATGTGCCCCTCTCAGCCTCATTGTAAGAAGGCAGACAGATAAATGGATGCAAATACGTCATCACTACAGGTAACACAAGTCCTGATGACCGTCTTTGTTTACAGAAATCTTCATTGTCAAAAGACTTTATTACTCTAACTTTTAGTATTCTACGAATGCTAAATTTTTTAAAGTTGTGGGTAATAGGTACGTAACAGAAAACTTACCATTTTAACCATTTGTGTAGTTCTCTGGCATTAAGTACACTCACATCGTTGCACAGCCATCAGCACCCTCCATCTCCAGAAATTTTCATCTGAACTTTTCAACTGATACTCCGTACCCATTAAACACTTACCTCTCCATTCCCTGCCCCATCCCCCAGCAACCACCAGTCTGCTTTCTCTCTCTATAAATTTGACTGCTCTAAATATCACATATCAGTGATATTACACAGCATTGTCTTTTTGCACCTGACTGACTTTCCTTGCATGATATCCTGAAGGTTTATCCATGCTGGAGCATTGTCAGAATTCTCTCCCTTTTTAGGACTCTGTAATAGTCCATTGTTTATATCCACCGCACTTTGTGTATCCGTTCATTCACTGAGGGACACCCAGGCTGTGTCCACACCTCGGTTATCGGGAGCAATGCTGCTATGAATGCGGGTGAGCACGTTTTAGCATAGACTGTTACTGTGTACTTGCGGATGTAACTCTCAGGTAGTTCTTTTCATGGGAGGATTAATGCCGGCCACCATTCTGTAGTGATAGATTTTTGTTTCCTGTTGTTCTGCCTGCATCACAACATGAATTATTTCCTCTTTAAAGGGAATTTAATTTGAATTTTATGCTCATGGGGACTGGCATCCTTGACACATGCCTCTGTGCCAGTCCCTTTATTCAGGGAGATATTTGAGAACAGTCCTTACTTAAAATTAAAGCTTGGGCATTGCCTGCTTAGGTTAGATTCATCCAAAAAAGAAAAATGTGAAAAATGAGACAAACTTCAAACAAGCCACAGAGCTACTCGTTTCAGACACATCCTGGGAACATGCTTCCTCCCTGCCGCGCCAAGCTACACGCTGCCATTTGAACTGGTTTCAAACTTCCTCGTTGTTTACAAGGAAAGGGCTCAGGCTGGGCTGACTCGGTGACTCAGAGCACCTATGGCAATGCCAGGGCTCTTATAAAGAAGTCAGAGATCCCAGAATTGATTTTTTTAAAAAAAAAATCTGAAGGCCAAGCAAGGTTCCTTTGAGCTGTTCAGTCCTGGCCACCAGCCCTTGCAGGTGCCTTGCTGCTTAGGGAGAAGCAGTGGTATCTGCACCTTCTGGTGCAGCTAAACCTCCAGCAGAGAGAGCCTTCTCTCCTCCTGCTGGTGAGACCAGGGAAGTGTTTCTAACATTTTTGAAAGAAGCTAAATCATCCTTCTTTTGACCCTGCCATGGCATGGGGTGGGATGAAGGATCATCTTTTTGATTACAGTGTATTTGATTTTGACCTTCAGAGGGTCCCAGTGCCATAGCCAAAATAAAGGCAAGGAAATAAAACAAATACATGCTAAACAAAACAAAAGAAAGAGTATAATTATTTCTAGGTATGACCCACTAGAATCATTCCCATGCAGTTCTCAGCTTATACGCTGATATTATGTGAGAAGCCATCTGTGTTCTACGTAACTTACACAGTTATCTCTCATGCTGATATAACATACTTAGCAAGTGGCAGGCACCTACAGTGCCCTTTTCCTGTCCCATCCTCCTCCATTTCCACCTTGGTCACCTGAGGGACATGAAGTGTGAGCGCAGAACTCGTGAGGGCTCAGGAGTCCTCTGGCAGCCTGTCTGTGACACAGAGTAAAGCTGGATACAGGAGACCTGGTGGACTAATGGCTGGCACATTGGAAGCCCTCAATAAACAGTTATTGAAAGAATAAATGAGTGATGTAGAAGTATCTCTGTGACCAGAGATCCAAGTTGACAATCAATATCTAAAATTAATTTCACTTTGCAGATGGAAAGACTGAGCTATTGAGAGATTAATCAATTTACATGGGCCCAGCCAGCCTAGCTACTTAATGTCAGGAACAAGACCAGACTTTATGTTTCCAGGCTCAGAGCAGAAAGTGTTTGTACTAGATTTATGCACTGGCTGACCCGTGCCTGCTGATGGCCACTTTGATAAATCATCTCCATTAGAAGCAGATGTTATCACGGTATACCCTGAGACACGTCTTCCCGAGGTTTCAAACAGTGAGGGTACTGTTTTATGGTTTCCTGTCTGTGTGTGGGTCTGCGTAAACCCTCACAAACAAATAAGCAGACGATAGCAACAACGACAGCAGCCCCGGAACTAGCTGTGGTGGCATTATTGCAGTTTTCAGAAGGCCTTGAGTGTAAAGTCCAATGTATTTCCCTGGAGATCATGGTCAGCCTGGCTTAGAAAAGAAGTGGTAAAACTAAGAATTTGGTTGGTTGTATAGAGTCATCAGAAATTAGTCACGCACATCAGTGGGCATTTCTGGGAATCTTGATCTGAAAACAATAATTATAACAACCATTCTTGCCTTTTTGGCATCTGGAACTAACAATCTCATTCTGGGAGTCTTGACTTGCATGTAGATATTTTCTTAAACCATTTCTTTCTCATTTTGTATTCATATGGCTTTTATTTTCCTGTCATAATTTTCTTTTTGGTTATAAATTTAATACATGTATATTTTGCAAGAATTTGGGGAAGGCATGTATAGGTATGGAGATAAAATAAAAACCATGACTAAGTTACTGCCCAGAATGTAAACATTGTTAACATTCTGGGATATATACTTCTATTCTTTCATAACTATATATAAATGAAAGAATGAGAAAACATACAAAATATCCATATTTAAAATTGGGATCTACTATGCATTCCATTGTAACATCTGCTTTTTTTCTCTTAAACATATATTGTGACAAGTTCTTCATGCAATTGAATATTTTTCTAAGACACAGTTTTTTTTTAAGTGGCACAGCTTTCTATTGTATAGCTGTGCCATATTTGCTTAATCCTGAACCATTTCATTATGGTAGAATTTTAACAGAATTCTGAATTTCATAGTTTTTGTGCACGCTGAATAATATAGCATCTATTTTTATATCCATAGGCTTTCTTTTAGAAATACATTTATTTTGAACAACACAGTATTTGATCTTAACTCTTTCACCTTGGGACCTTGGAATTAGAGCAAAAACAAGAAAAGGAAACAGGATGATGAATAAAGTTGGGGCAGTTAGTGTTAATTAAACTATATAAATTTTTCCCCCTGCCTGTCCCCTCCCCTTACTTTAATGAAGGCCTACCAAGTGTCAAGTATACCGCAAGCCCAAAGAATAACAAGCAAGCAAGTGCTAGTCCCTGCTGTAATAAACATGCCACAGATACAATGTGCCTATTGGATGATGCTAGGAGAATGGAGATACTAGCCAACTGAGATTCTTAGCCGTGTAGACAGGTGAAATAGGCAGTTGTTGATCTGAGTGCTTGTTTGAGGAGTGCTGCTGAAAGGGGTCTCTGTGTGCATGTGTGTGAGTGTATACGCGTGTGAGCATGTGTGCACACATTTTCATGGGTGGCCAAGGGCATGCGGTAGAGAGAAAGGGTTAGGTGAGCTGTATGCCCTTCACTTCGGCACTTGGGAGTCTCAGTGCTTGAATTGCCAACCTGTCCCTGAAAATAATAGCATAAAATTTCTACTTTTCAGGATCCAAAGTTTCTTTAAAGTCACATGAAAATCCATTCTTGAACCCAGATATTGCATAATGTTGCACACTTTTATCTCCTTCACCCATGTGTATCAACCAGTCTGTAAAATCCTCATGCCAGGCCAATAAATAGAAGAAGGATTGCCACCAGCTCTTTTGAAGTGTTTGCTTCTGTTTGGGGGATCAGCTTCTCTTATCTCTTGAGCCTGCTTCCTCTTGGGATGGATGTGGCTGATACATTAGGCAAAATTAGATCTTCTTGTCATTATTGTATCTCCACTAACAGAAAACCATGGGGCAGACTGGGGCTCAGGGCACTGTCTGATCAGGCAGGCTGCACGTGCATGGGGGGCTGGTCTTAGCCTCCTGTTCGAACACAGTCCCTCTGCTGAGCTCTCCTGCATTTCCACACCCTATTCCCAGGCTCCTATCAGAACCAGACAAGCTGGCTTGACCAAATTCTTAATAACAATGGAAACTTCTCTCTTGTTGACTTTTGCCTCCTAAGATCCTCACCAAAGGCCAATTCAATTATGGGGCAGCTGACTATCTTGTGTAAGGAGACATGGTTTAGAAATATTTAGGGACAGAAACACTTTTTGTGGGCATGTGTTTTTGACCAGTACAATGTTATCTTTGATTTAGTTGCTCAAAACAAACATTCCATGTAGAAAAGTACTTGACAACTAAACAAACACATTCAGTATATATAGGGAGATAACTGTATTCTTTAGCAAATTCCTCATAAGCCAGTAAAGCAAGTATTTTGCAACAGAGCCATATACATGTTAATAGAAAAAATATTATAATTATCTTAATAAATCTGAAGGTAGTTTAAAATAATGCTTTCCTAAAATTTTGACTTTTTGAGCAATTAGAATGTGCTATATACCATGAGCTAAACTTTACATTTATTTAATACCTGGAAAGACTGGGGCTTACAGAGGTTAAATAACTTGCCCAAGGCTACATAACCAGTGAGGTCCAAAGATGGAACTTAAACTCTCAAACCCTCACTCTTAGCCAATTTGTGTCTTCTAAAAATAACATTTTGTCAACACCAATTAGTCATGTAATTTCATTTAATACTCATCGAGACCCTCTGAGATGTTGGTCTTCTTTTAATAAGAAGGGAACTGAAGCCCAAAGAGATCAAGAGAACTGTTCAAGGTACAATACTTGGTTATTATGTGGCAGATCAAGAATCTAAGGGCCCCAAGTCCATGTGACTCCAGAGAACCATGACATTCCCGTGTGCTGTAATTTCCTCCGGAGTCTGTATGGTTTGGAATATTTTTGGCTTCTCTAAGAAACGCTACTCCCACCTCCATTAGACTCTGAGACTTGAGAAATCACTATAAGTGGAAATAAATTTGGATGGGGGTGGAAGAAGGGAACAAAGAAACATCTGGGCAGGAACAGAGAAAGGGTTTTTTGTTTTTTTTTTCTACTCAATTTTTCAAATGATTTTTGAATCATTTTTTCTTTCAATTAAATTCAGACTGTGCTCCATTTATTTCCAAACCTGGCCAATATAACTTTGTCATAGTACTTCATGTAGTCATAATCTTCCCTTAAGACTGTTAAATGCATTTCCCAGTGCTTTAAACAGCAGGCAAACCATCAGGGGGTTCTTTCTTTGGGAAGCGTGGGGAGGTGGTGGGGTGCTGTTCTCCTAAAGGACAGAAAGACAGAGCTACAGGAGCTCTGACACGGGAGAAGATCCAGAAAAAGTAGGACACCCTGGAGGGTATTTGTTATCTAACAAGGTTGAGTTACATCCTAAATGAATCGAAATCAAAGCAGCCTGGCCTCACTTTGGAGATGGGATTCTGCCTGGAGCTGACAAAGCCCAGGCTACAGAGGGGCTTAATGACAGGAGAGGAAATGAAGACATTCCTCAGCTCTTCACCCACCTCCTTCTCCCCAGACCCAAGGTGCTCGATCAGATTTCATGCTAGGTAAAAAGAGTCCCTATGCTGCCTGCCGATGCCTCCGTCCACAGGTCATTGGTGCTTTAAATGCAGCCTCAAAGGAAATCCTAGAGGAAACCTCTCCCCCACCTAACACTTCTGTGGTAGAGCATACAGACGTACATTCTGGAAATGAGGAAGTCTTCAAGGAGACATTTTGCTCGGAGTGCCCAGAAAGCTCCTGGCCATGAGACCTCAGAGAGAGGATCTGCATGTCTGAGCAAAGTCCTTGCCAACTGGTTGCTGTGGGGAACAGAAAATGCTTCCAGGCCCAGAGTAGAAACTTCCAGCCAGCTAGGGAAGGGTTGGCCAAGTTTTTACATGAGAGTGTGCATTGTTCAGGCAGGCAAAGTAGTTGGCACCTATGCAACAAAAGCATTCCCTAGTGAGAAGTGACATCTTCTACTTCTTTGATGTATGCCTTCCTATGTGCAGGTTGCCCCACATTTTTATTAGCTAAGGCAACTTTGTAAATACAAGCAAAAACATAATAACACAGAGGAAACGTGTTCTATTATTCACTCACACGCTACCTACCTTGAGACCACAGTCCCAACAGCTAACATCTTAATTCCTCCTTAAGATGGTCCTTGCATTCAGAAATCTTTTTACCTTTATTAATCACATTTTGAAATTATTCTTCACATAAACCAGTGTCTCTCAGTCTTGGAAGCAACCAGGGCCTCACACTTAGAGACTTCAATTCAACCATTCTGAAGCGGGTCTGAGGCTTGCGTGTTCTTCACCAGCTCCCTGTGCGGCTCTGATGTTCAGGCAGGACGGAGAATCTCTCACACCTGGGGAGAAGCACAGACCTCATCAGCTTCATGGATGATTCCTGCTAGCCTAGAGGAGAGGACGAGGTCAGAACTCCTGTTTCATTTTAGCTGGATTTCTTGTATATTTTACTGTCATGCTTTTTAGATACAGGAAATCCTTTTGACCTATTGATTTTGTGGAACAGGTCTCCAGAAGTGTTAAAATCGCTCTCACACTGTCCTACGTGACTGTGTGGTAGTCTTTGGCTTAGTGGAATGTAGCCTCCAGCTATGACATCCCCATGACTCCCCAGTCAGGAGACACACATCTGAGAAAACTCAGTGGCATCTTTTCATTTACCTGCAAAAAGAAGGAAAAAAACCCCAAATATAATGAATGTTTTGGTGGCTTTCATACTCCATCTGAGGGAATCCCACTGGTCGTTAATGAGCCTTTTCAGACTACCATAATTATATTGTGCTTCTTGTTTTTTAGCTGAGGAGCTGAAAGCGAACCTATGTGGGTAACTTGGTCAGGGTGACTGAGCTATGATTGACTGGACCAGTCTGTTTACAGTTCAGACCACACTGAATCCATTTCCCTCCAATGGCATAGCTCTCTGCCAAAGCTTCAAGGTGAAATGTTCTTTTGCCATAAGAATCAAGAAAACCCCAAGATATCTTTAGATCTTAGGGTGTTATTGCTGACTCAGTTGTAATATCTCAGGATTCTGAATTAAAAGAATTTATTAAGCCATGTTGCATAATATAGTACAATTCCACATTTAAAAAATTATATGTCATATACCTAGTATATGAAATATAATGAAAATATTTATACTTGTCTTTCATAGGATTAATAACTAGATGAACACAATATATTATCTAGATCCTATGAAAATTCCATACATTTGGAAAAAATCAATATATTTCACCTAAGATATCTTTAAAAAATACACATAATACAGTTTGGACATTTAAACCTAGATAAGCAGCATTTAATTTTATTTTAAAACATTATTTCCTTATTTTCAAATATTTGCATAGTTCAAAATTTAAAAGGTGCCCACAGTGAACAGCCTTTCTCCTACCCTTCTTCCAGTTGTCCAGCCCCCTTCCTTGATTCCCACAGTCCTACCAGTCTCCTGTATAGAGAATTTTCATTTATGCGATATTTAGGTAGAACTGGAAGATGAAGTAGATCATTCTCACTGAGAGTAAAAAAAACAAGTTTCACTGGAAAATGGAGGAAGAAAGTGGTATTTATGCACTGTGTCCATATTTACCTCTGAATTACTTTTCAAAATCAATCTTTATCAATTGTTGTCCAAGCACAGTGTCTTCTCAGTGAATGCTGAGGAAATATTTGTTCATTTAATTGGCTGTTGATGGAATGCTATCTTCCTCACAGGTCTTTACAGGTTACATGCTCCTGTGAACTTTCTTCTGTTTCTATATCCTTGTGAGGGCCTACAATTAGAAAAGATGGGCCTCCTCACTTTTGATTTCTCTGTTTTCTGACCAGCCTATTACTTGCCCTTGCTTGACTTGGAGACTTTGGAGTTCCCTGCCTTTTCCTTTCCAGCCATGCTGTTCGGTGCTGCCTCTGAGCTCTGGGTCATGTTCAGGGTACTGAGAGGCTTGGAGCACTTTCTCCCCAGATGTGGGTCAGGAGAGGGCTGAGGTGCTTCTCTTGCTTTGTTAAGAGTTGCCTTCCACTTTCCCAGCAGGAAAGAGAGCCCAGTTGGAGTGAAGAAGCAGAGTTTTTAGCCACTGCTGCATGTCAAACAGGACTTCCTATTGTTTTGTTTACCTTATAGACTAATTCTATGATTTTAGTTCTGGAAGGGTTTTGCTAAATATTCTGGGTGACAGAGAAAGAGTGTAGCAGGAAGAAACAGCACCAGGCTCTTTTTGGACCAATACAATTCCAACTTTTATTCTTTATCATTTTTCCTTCTTTGATATCCTGATTGTCAAAAACCCAGAAGAATATGTGAAACAGGGCTGTACTGGACAGGTTGAAGCTAAGATAGCAGTTTCCCTAGCAACTGTAGCCTCACCAAAGGCTGGCAAGTCTTCCTTGTCTCTTTTTTCATTTCATTTTCTGTGGTTCCTGAAAGGAGGTCAGATGCTCCGTGTTAAGTTCACATTGCAGTTTTGCTTGTGGTTCCTTCTGTCTCAGGTCTGGGGAAGGTGGATCGCCGTATAAGTCACTGATGGCTTTTGTTGATTTTAATTAGAAATGAGCCTGCACCCATAGTCACGTTTTGACTTGGTTGTCAGAGAATCACAGAATATTCATTTCATCTTTGAAGAACTCAGAAAGGAAAGTAAAAAGGGCAAAGGGCAACCATCCACATGCATGCAGGTCATCGGTCTTTAACAAGAGCTATTCTGATTTCAAAGGCACATCAGAATATTTCTGGTAATGGCTAACAGCACCCTGTTTTTTAAAAATTCAGATCAGTCCTCCACTAATATGATTCCTCTTCTAAAATTATATGCAAGATCTAAAATTGAAGTTTATGGTTAATTTCAAGTTTCCAAATTCAATTCCACAATATTTATTACCTCTCTGATTCACTAAGAACTGCAGGGGATAAGCAGATGTGGTGAGATGGTCTGTGCCCTCAAGGAGTTTCAAATATAGTGGTGGGAATAAGACAAATACAGTGTAATTACAACGACAAGGAGGAAAGTGATAAATGGGGCAACGCAGTGGTTATCGACCCTGACTGCATATTGGAATCACCTGGGAGCTATAAACGTACCCCAGCCAGCTCCTCCCCAGAGGTTCTGATTTAATTGGTCTGGGGTGCAGCTGGGGGACTGGGATGTTGGTAAAGCTTTCCAGGTGATTCAAATGCGGTCAAGGTTAGAACCCATTGGCAAAGAGCACCCAAGAGATGTCCAAGGGACACTTTTGTTTCCTCGAAGTTGGAAAAGTCTTGCTTTCGGGCAGCAATTGAGAACAGGAAAAGTGCATGTATTCCAGGTGGCAGAGAAATTTGGGAGTGAGATGTTCAAGGAGGAGGAGAAAAGCCACAGGAGGTGTGAAACTGGTGGGTAGTTAGAAGAACGTGAGGGGACCACCTCCATGCAGGCTGGAGTATCACGTGTCTGGGAGAAGATAAATCTAAGAGGCAGACTGACAAATGCTGAGGAAGGGTGAGGTGTGAGGAATGCTGAGCTGGAGGGGGACCTGGTTTAAGTTTGATTTTTATGTTTTTAGCAGTGATCTTTGGGGGCTTGAGTCAACTTTGAGAGGAATCAAGCAGAAGACAAGAAAAGAGCGTATTATGGGGGAAGGGGATGAGTTCAACATCTGGCAAAACTGCCGTATTAGAGGTTCAGGAGGAACCTTGGAGATAATTTGGTTAAGCTCCTTTGTTCTCTACTGGGGGAGGCCTTAGAGAAACTGCCCTTCCCCCAGACACAATTGGTTAGTGGGCTGTTGTGGTTCTGAGGTCAGTGGGTGGGTGGGGTCCAGCAGAGATGTCCAGCAGGCAGTTTACAAGCAGGACTGAAGCTGAGGGCAGAGGTCAGGGATAGAGACACAATTCTGAGAATAATTTTCAATGAGGTAATTAGGACTTGAGGGCAAGGGAGGAATATGGAAAGAAAACGGAGAGTGTGACATTTAGATGAAAAGAGAATATGAGCCTAACAAAAGAGGCATAGAATGAGCACCAGAGAAACAGGAGAATCTAAATAATTCAATGGTACAGAGCCAAGACAGAGAAGTTCACGGAGGAAGGGCCTACGTGCAGACTGCTGCGGAGAGGCTGCGAGCCTCAGGGCTGAGCAGAGGCCCGCGGGTGTGGCTCATCTGTAACCTGTGCTCCCGGGTGTGCTGACTGAGTAGCGGTCCAGACTGAAGGAGGGCCGCTGAGGAAGTCACCGCCCACCGCCGGCCAGCTCTCCTCCTGAACTCGAGTTCTCCAGGTCTCACTTTCAGTCACTTCTCGTGGTCATAACACCAAATGGTGGTCCTGAAAAACGGATAGACTAATTTGCTTTCGGAGGAGAAGGGAAAAAAGCCTCCAATTTTAAAATTTTGAGTAAGACTAATAAAAAAATGACATTCCACAATATGACCTTGAAGAAATAAAACAAGTTGCTTAAAAATAAGGCCATAATTAGCGATCTTTCTCATGTTTATGTCTAAGTCATTAAGTAATAAATGACAATAGAGAGCGGGCTGGGAACATGTATACAGACTGTGTGTATCCTGTTTGATACACAGATCAGGAGAGAGGGGGTAAGTGAGGGGCTGTAAATGGGGAAAAGGAAGGAGACTCCGGGTTTTTCCCCTTGGGAAGTGCGGGCGGCGCGCTTCCAGCTGTTTAGTGGCTCAGCTCAGCAGTGAGAAGACCGAAAGGCATCATGTCTCCAAAAACCCCCCTTGGCAGCCCAGAAAGAGAGACTTAATGAACAGGGACAGACGCTACTGACAAATGAAGAAATGCTTTATTTATTATTCACTCATCTCCAGGGTCCCTGTGCTATTCAGAATTAACATGTTCTCTGGAATAATGACTTAACACCTCCTGGTTTGACATAGCTGCGCTTACCCACGCACACACAGCATCCTTCTGAGGGACAGGAGGGAGCTGTGGAATGGAGCACACCCCCCTTTTCCAGTCCTTGGAGGTCACCTGGTACCACCTCCCACCCCAATGCAGGAATTACCTCACAGCATCCCTGACAAGGCCGGCCTTATCTTGCATGTTTCTGGTGATGAAGAGTTCACCCCCTAATAAGACAGCCCATTTTATGTTTTTTTTGTTTTGTTTTTACTTTTTTTAAAATTTATTTTAATTGTTGTTCTTGTACAGTTTTCTGTCTTTTACTCCCATCCCAGCCCAGCGCCCCAACCCTCCCCACCTCCCTCCCATTTCCACCCCCCTAGTTTCTATCCATGTGTCCTTTACCATTTTGTTTTTAAGTGATTTTAGAACCTTTAGGAAGTTTTGTCATGTTGTTGAATTCTTCCTTTCTGTAGCAGCTGGCTTGCACCTGGTCCTAGGTCTTATGTCTTTTAGATTTCATCATTCCCCTCGAGCTGTTTATTAACTATTGAATTTGTATTCTACTACTGGAATCATGGCTTTCTGAAATAAAAAAAGAAAAAACTGAAGAAAAGCTACGTACTCAAATGAAAATACTTTGGTATAGTGTTCAGGTCCATTTGGGGCCCTCTGTCCCTTTAAAAAAGTCCTTAAAATCAACACAACATTGATACCTTCTTTGCTCATTAATCTTAGCAGAGTGTAGGTTACTGTTAGTAGTTTTCCAAATTGAATGATCTATTATGTGCCTTTGACAAATGTGTTTCTGTGCAGGAACTTCTGCTCCTGTGCGTTGGGCCTGCTGAGTCGAGCCAGCCTATGGTGTGAGTGCAAAGACATCACTTTTGCCAATGATGAACTTGGGTGATGTCTGAGCTATCAGAAAATGAAACAGTCATCACTTACAGAGCTTCATTTGCATGCAAGTCACACAACTCTTGTTTTCATTGTCGTGTTAGGGAGGAAGCCATGCTAAATATTTTTCAAGATAACAAAGCACCACAACCGCCACGAGTTAGTAATTGGTACTGAAGTAAATTCCTTCTGAGTTGACCTGAATGGAATCCGCTTCAACGGGCTTTCCCTCTTTTTCCTGAACTTACATTTTCCCGTGGGGATACTGGTGGGTGGGGTTCTTTTCCACAGAATGAGGGAGACATCTTATAATTTCCACTTGCGTGAAGTGTGCTTGGCTTCTATGGCACTACTTTGAAAGACTAGGTCAAGGATTCTGCTAAACATTATTTGAAAACATGCTTTTGAAAGTAAAACCACAAAAGAGAGAAAAGACAGATTAATCAGCTTGTCCACAGGTAAACTGGATTACGAATCTATGTTTGGGTGTTCCGTAGGACAGCAGAAATTCCTACAGTTCAATATCTCAGATGTCCAAAAGGCTTACCTTCCTCTTTCACGCTGAGTTCTGTAAAGTCTTTGGCTATCTGGGTGGCTATTTCCAGTCACATTCACTCACTAGAGAATTAACATTGTTATTGTTGTCCACAGTGACTAAGAAAAATGCACATAAGTTACAAATAATTTTTTTCCATAGATAGTCTTTCAGGGTATCCTTCCTGATTCCTCTTGAGTAGTTTAAATATATTGTGACTTGAGATGAGACCAGATTTAAATCAGACACTGCTCTCTTCATTTTAACAACTGCCCTCTCATATCCAGCTCTATTACTTTCTCCCCAACAGGCAGTCCGTGCCCGTGTCATGTGGCTGGTGTGGATTCTTGAGTTCCATGTGGGTTCCTAGATACCAGATCCATTCACAAGTCCCTCTCTGTCCATTCTCGGCGGCCAGTCTGTCAATCTACTTAATGATTGCTCCTCTTGGCCTTTTTAGTAGGCACTTATGTACATTAATGGTAGAAGTTTTATGTACAAATGAAACTTGACATGTTTTTCAAGTATTGGGTTGGCATTTAGTGACTACTTTAGTGCTCCCTCTGTGAATTGGACAACTGTTAACTTTTCTTGAAAGCTGATCCTTGGAAACAAAGCCAACGGCACAGCACCTCTTCCCGCCCCCTCAGCCCTTCTGCTGAGGTTTGCAGCTTTTCCTACCATTTGATGAAGGATAACTCAGTAGATGACAGACATCTAGATGCTGGGGTATTGAAGGGTGTGAGTTGAATGAAAGAGTGTAACAACAGTAAAGGGATGTTTAAGTAGAAGAAGTGTGGAACCTATAATTTGCAAGAGAGAGGAGATAGGACTGGAAAGCAGAGATCTGAAGTTTTTAGATAAATTAACAAAATAATCTCTCTTCCTCAAATTTTGTGATGTGGATTCCATGCCTGTAGTGGGATGTGACATGTTATAGAATCTGTTCATCCCTGAATCTTCACATGTAGATTCAGATGGGTTTTGGGGAGAGCCAGAGGCCTTTTTTCAAGGTCGATTTCCGATGATGCTTTTTCCACAAAGAGTTCTCCAATTCCCCCAAAGATGGAGTCTTTCTCTCTGCGGATATCCTTGGGCATTCAGTGACTCATTTAGCCTAAGATGTTCTTCTCCGAACTATGTGCTCTGTGACGGGTGGGGCTGATCTTGCAGCGTTTTTGTGTCTCATGCTGCATTTGGGGCAGAAGGTACTTTCCAGATCTTGAGATGAGTTGTCAAGACTGGAATTGAAATGGGGAGAGAGAAAGCAGGCAGACTCCAAAAGCCTCTCAGTTTTCAAGAGCTGGAGATCCACTCTAGAGACCGCCCCAGGGAAGCAACTGGCCCTGTGTCATGACAGGTAGAAGCTGCCATTCCGCTGGAGGGGGTAGCTGTGAAACCCCACCAGGCATTTTTAAGTGGACATCTTCTCAGAATCCTCAGTGCTCTTGGGTACAGCTAGGCTCTGAGGAAGAGGGTGGCTCTGTTGGGTCATTTGCAAACATTTCACTTCAAAGTGCTGGGGGTAGGCACAGAGAAGGCCTGGAGATGAGGCCAGCTCAGGGTATCAGGAAAATAGGTCAGAATTTTGAGTGGCATCTTGCATGTTTGAGGATTGTGACACAGTTTTCTAGGTAAAGTCTCCCAGATTTAATGGGTGACAATGTCTTGCCTTTATTTTCAAATTCCTTCAATCACACTGATCCGTGGAGTTTTTCAGTTGAAGGGTTTTATCTCATTCATCCTTGAAGTTAGTTTGGGTGCCTGACACCGGATGTTAGCTGGGTGAGCGAATCCATCGACCCCTCTTACAACGCTTCCTTCCTTGTGCCTGTCTCCCATCTGATGTTTCCTCCACCTGTTAGACAGCTGGCTCTTCAAAGACAGCCCTTCTTTTTGAATTTCAACAGTGCCTAGCACAGGGCCTTACACTGACTATGGTTTTTAAAGAACAACAACAACAATACATTGTAAATGAAACAATTGTTGCACGAATGCTTTAATTTTATGTACTAATTTAAAAGATCAAGAACACTCAATTTTTATATTGTTTTGTTTTTATTTTATTCTATTATTTGGTACTTATTAAATGGTATTATGTAAAAAAAAAAGATAGTTTAAGAATAAAGTAAAAACACACAAACCATCACCCAATTGAAGAATTATGTTTTGAAAATTTCCATCTTGCTGTGTATTTTCTCCTACCCCAAGCCCACTTCTGTCCTGTAGGCGATGGTTCTCCTAACAGCCATATTTATCGGTCCGTTGTGTTTCACCTCAAAGACAGTTTGATCTCACGCATGTATTCTTAAAAAACATAATGTTTATTTGCATTTGTTTTTAAGTTCCATTTTTTTAAATCCTATCATTTTGTTTGCAGGTTTCTTCATCTAAAATTATGTTTTCAAAATGTATTTATGTTGCTGCAAGTGCTTGTAGTTTATTAATTTTCACTGCTATGCAATATTCTGTGATGTGAAAGTACAAGAGTTGTCTATTCATCCTCTACCAATGGACATTTGGCTTCTTTATTGTTTTTGCTCTTATATTCTGCTGGCATGGACCAAGAACATGTGTAAGCATTTATTCGGGGCATGTACACTTCAGAGTAGGGTCTGAAACAAAATTGAAACAGATTCTTAGACACAAAGAACAGACTTGATGGTTGCCAGAGCAGAGGGGAGCTGGGGGACTGGGTGAAAAAGGTGAAGGAATTAAGAAGTAGTCCCCAAACTGTCACAGGGATGTAAAGTACAGCATAGGGAATATAGTCAATAATATTGTAATAACTATGTATGGTGTCAAGTGGGTACATGAAGTATTTGGAGGACCACTTTTTTAAAGTCTGTGATTGTTTAACCACTATGCTATATACCTGAAAATAATACAAAATGACACTGAATGTAAACCATAATTGAAAAATGCAATAAAAAATAAAATACTCTTCTTTTAAAAAGAAAAAAAAAAGAGTAGGGCCAACCATTGTTCAACTTGGCAAGAAATGCCAAGTTGCTTTCCAAAATGGATTCCAAATTTATTCCCCCACTAAGCCATCTATGAGATTCCACATTAATCTGTTTCCCCTACAGCCCTCAGTACTGTAAGACTTAGGTTCCTTTTTTCTTCTTCAACAACCTAGTGGGTGTAAGATGATATATGACTTTCCAGTTCTCTGCTTTATAGTGGGGATGAGGCTTGCAGTAGGGGTTGGAATGTGTGCTTGTAGAACTGAGTCTATCAGAACTTAAAACTTAGAGCAGGGGTGTCCAGCCTGTGGTCCATGGGCCTCATGTGGCCCAGGACAGCTCTGAATGTGGCCCAACAAAAAGTGTAAATTTACTTAAAACATTGTGAATTTTTTTTTGTGATTACGTGTTGCAATGCCATGTAAAATAAATGCACCTATGCTCTCACTATTTGCACATGTGTGTGGCTTCAGTTTTATGGCTGTTTGTGGCTTCCAGTGCATTACCTTCCAAGCACAGACAGTAGGATTGACCCCATCAGATGTTACGTCTGCTCATGGAGGAAGTGATTATCAGTAATATTTCAACCTACCATTGCAATGTTAGGTGTTTAATGTTATTTAGAAGTCAGGTAAGCATTCTTACTTGATTATTAAAGGTACTATCATACCTCGGTGGTGCCTCACACGTTGCCCCCACCCTGCCCCACATCAGCATCTAAGAGGGCTATGGAAGGGCCCAAACCTTGCTTGCTGTTTTCCTGTCAATTAATTTTCATAATAAGAATAAAAAAGGACTTTATCTATTATTATTTTTTTAAATCCAAGCATGGCTTTTACAATGACTCAAAAGAAAAAAGAACCCTCAAAGAGAAAAATTACAGATAAAGGAAGACTGTCCAATGAAAAATAGGCAGATGACTATTTTTTTGTTGAGGCAAATAGTAAGGCACTCCACTTAATTTGTGGGGAATTTGTGCAAGTTTTCAAACACTATAATTTGAAAAGGCATTATATGCAAGAAAATCCTGCCAAATTCAATGTGAATGAAGGATTGTGTCATAAGGACAAAATAATGGAACTGAAAAAAAGTTTGTCTACTCAACAAAATTAAAACAAATTATTTATTTATTTGTAGACAGAGGGGAAGGGAGGGAGAAAGAGAGGGAGAGAAACATCAATGAGTGGTTGCTTCTCATGCCCCACACTGGGGACCTGGCCTACAACCCAGGCATGTGCCCTGAGTAGGAATTGAACTGGCGACCCCCAGGTTTGCAGGTTGGCCCTCATTCCAATGAGCCACACCAGCCAGGGCTCAACATGAATTTTTTCAAAATGTTACAACTCGGGTAGATTCTATTGTAAAAGCTAATTATATGGTAGCATATTTAATAGGAAAAAAACAAAACTGTTTAGTGATGATGAGTTTATTAAGCAATGTATAGAAAGCATTGCAGATATATTTTGCCCTAAAAAAGAGGGATATTTCTAAAATCAGTTTGTCTAACCACACTATAGCCAGGAGAACTGAAGAAATTAGAAAATCTATTGGAAGAAGTTTAGAGAGTAAAGCTGCTCATTTTAAATATCATGCTTTGGTGATGGATGATAGCACTGATGCTACGGATACGGCTTGACTTGCATTTTTATTAGAGGTATTGATGACGAATATAATGTCATTGAAGAAATGGCTTCTTTTGTCATTAAAAGACACAACTAAATCAAGAGATTTATATGAAGTAGTAAAAAATTAGTTAAAGCTATTTTCTTTGCCCACTGTCAACATATCTGGTAGAGTTCCTGATGGTACTCTGGCGATGGCAGGTAAAAGAGAGGGACTCGTAAAAGTAATAAGAAGATGATGCAATTGTTGCCCAAAACTCATGTTTGATGAAGTTCCATTGCATAGTTCATCAAGAAAATTTATGCACAAAAGCTTTAAAAATCAATAACTTCATGCAAATCATTACCAAGACTGTGAACTTCATAAGAGCCAAGGGATTGAATCATTGCCAATTGCAGGAATTCCTTATAAGTATTGATGTTGGCTGTGGCAACATCATTTACTTTTTGGAAGTAAGATGGCTAAGTTGAGGTCAAATGTTGAAAAGATTTTATGATTTGAGACATGTTTTCAAGTCACTTACAGTATCATAAAACAAATTTATGCTGGAACTTGATGATGAAAACTGGCTTACAGATTTAGCATTTTTAGTGGATATAACAGCTTATTTAAATGAGTTAAACATGCATCTTCAAGGTGAAAACCAACTTATCAATACCATGTTTCAAACCATAACAGCATTGCAAATGAAACTGAAATTATGGCAAGCTCAAATGAAAGCAAACAGCTTTATGCATTTCGGCACATTGGCTAAATGCAGTCCTGTGAACAGTGAGAAACATGCAGCCTTGCTTTTTGACTTGATAACGAATTTGGAAACAGATTTCAAGATTTCTGGGAAAATAATCAATATTTCACTATATTTGTGACTCCATTTTAAGTCAACATAAATATGTTGCCTGCCAATTTTCAAATGGCATGCCTAAAGACATTCATCTTACAGAAAAATGTGATTGTGTGTCTTCACTGGACTTTTATAGGTCCTGTTTTCCTGGAGAAAAGTATCCCTTGATTCACAATCATGCCTTATTCATGTCATCACTATTTGGCAGCACCTACATTTGAGAGCAGCTATTTTCAAGAGCGAAACACATTAAGAGTAAAATCAGAACCAAAATATC